>JARYGA010022409.1:0-45481 GCA_030545235.1 Helianthus tuberosus | reverse complement strand
GGATGTATACAGTTGGTCTATGTTTTGACGTTAAATCAAAATTGACCGAATTCCCACCCGCCGTGGCGTGCGGGTCTCATTTGCTAGTTTCTTATAATACTCGAGTCTTGACGCACGTTTTATTTACAAAAGAATCCGCCAAAAGTTGTTTCAGCCCTCAGGTCAACCCGACCCATACCATTACATGTTTTGATCGGTTACTCAACCTGCCTGACACACCATCTTGCCAGCACTATCATTTATACACATGCTGTAGTTATTTCTTATGCATTGGTCATCATCGTCATTGTCTCTGCTGGCCTATCTAGGCCGTTCCTACCGCAAAAGGCCAGGCACTTGCAGATGAATACGGAATCAAATTCTTCGAAACTGTAAGTCAAACTTGTATAGCTAGTCAAACATCATCAGTTTTAGCCTAATTTGCTACTACATTAACATTTAAACAGAGTGCAAAAACAAATATGAATGTCGAGGAGGTCTTCTTCTCTATAGCAAAGGATATTAAACAAAGACTTGCTGAAACCGACACTAAAGCCGAGGTATGCTTATATACAGTTTTCTTCATATTTTTATTAGACTATATTATTGTAGGCCCGTAGGCTCAGTTAGGTTGCTAGGGTTACCTAAGGCTCTGATACCATGTAAGATGGTAAAAGACTGAATGAATATTATTGAATAAGTTGGTTACAATATATAGAGATTACGAGTAACCCTAGCAACCCAACTGAGCATGTGGGCCCACAATAATGTTGTCTAATAATTTTTACCAATTATTCAAATGTGATCCATATGTAAACTTAAATAACATTCAATCAGGATTTAAGAGGGATTTGTAAATTTGTGTCCAACGTAGTTCCTTGTTTCTAAAATATCGTTCTGTTTTTACCGTTTTGATGTTTCCATTTACAGCCTCCGACACTTAAGATCACCCAACCGGATCAGGCAGCTGGAGGTTCACAAGCCGGCGAGAAAGGCGGATGCTGTGGATAAAAAGACATAAGTTGCATTAAAAGACGGCATTTATGACGCGATTAAGGTTTTCTCCTAATTCTAAAGTCGTTCGCTTTATGAGAAAATAGTTTAACATATTTGCCATTTTGTCGTTTCTAATAATCGTGATATCATGTAGACATCCTTCTAAAGAAACGGAATCTTGACCCGATTAATCTTTTGGAAAAGCAGGCTTGGAAAGAAAATGATTATGGGAAAAGATGGTCAAAGTTATTATCAATAATTGTGAGATGAAAAGACATCAATAATTTTTATAATAATGTAGATGCATCAAGCTTGTTGGTTGGAAAGTTTTCTGTTTGATGCTCACCTTGTAGTTTGTAATTGTTTAAGGAATGATAAAGTTTGAATCAGTTTCCACCAAGCTTGTTGTTTACTTTTGCGAATAGTAGTGTCACATTTTCCGCAGTTTGGTTGCTCAAATTTGAGATTCCATGGTTGGAATCAACAAGATTTTGTTCCCGAAACACAACCCAGGTAGTCAAAAAAGCGAAAACAAATAAAAACCATCAACTTTCGCAACAATCTGGTCGGTCATCTTTAACTTTTAAGGACAATGTAGGAAGAAATCGCATTAGCTCGAGCTTGGGTTGATATATTTGAGATTCCTAAAACCGGTTATCAATCATCTACATCCTTTTGGAATCACGTTAATGAAAAATTTCACAACGCAATAAGAAGGGTTTATCGTAGCAACGACATTATAATGTCAAAACGAAAAACAACCCAAAAAGCGGCTTCAATGATACCTAACATTTGCAAAGGTATTGTTAGTATATCTCTAAAATGCACGCCGATGTTGGTGATGAGGCAACCTTTAAAACGGACAAAATATCATTGTTAAAGTATTACAGTATTATAGTCCAGCTGGTTCAGATGCTTGTTGTAACATTAATCTCAATTCTCAATGACACAGATGACGAGGAAGCCCATGACGAACTGCAACGCCACCCCAAAAAGAGAAAAGGAAAATGACCAACAATGTCAAACATATCATATTACATAGATTGACAAGTTTAGCATAGGAGATACAACAATTTTACAAAATTCAAACGCTAAAGCTCGAGATCAAGAAAAACAAGGAACGAAGGGAGGATTTCGACATACTACGGAAGAACGTCGATAATTTAACTCGAGGGATCGTGAGTTGGCCAAGAATTAGAGATGATGAAGGCTAGGATTAGGAGAAAATACGGACTTTAGTAATTTTATTATGTTTTGGAATGTTTTTAAATATTAATCTTTTCTTTACTATTAATCTTTTAACTATTATAAAACTATATTTAATAAGTATAAATATATATAATCTTTTAATCATAATAAAAATATTTAAATATAAATAATTCACACTCACACTCGCTACGTAAAACGCACAGGCAGTAAATCTGATAGTTAGTGCCTCTTTTACTTACGTGACACATACGTGACTTATATTCACATTCACTAGGTATAACACGTACCCTAAACCCGATGGAGGCAAAGCGGCATGTCTTAGAGGTACAAGTGGCAACATGGGTCAAGCAGGTCGGTATGTTGTCTTGAACCGAAACACTTTCTGTCAGAATTTTAATTTTGCTTTAATAAATAATTTTTCTGTCAAATATAGACAATAATGTATTGATTTAGGAGTAGGGTTAGTAAGTGTGCGAGTTAGGCGTTTTAAAACTGTATAAGTTATATTTACAAGATGTGATTTGTACAAAGACCTACAATTCTAATTTTTGTTTATGGAGCACAACACGGTTCCCCTTACACCACCAAGGCGTTCGGGGCACTCTTCGAGTCTTGCAACACATTAGTTATGTACCAAACCGATGCTTGTGCAACAAGGTTCATCGTTGACATTCAATCAATTTTTAATTATGTTACAATTGTAAACAACATTAACATCCACTAAACTTTCAATTTTGTTTATGACAAATCCAACCCAAAATCTCTTTATATGAGAATAATAGATTGATGTATATAGGTATATTAAGATTTTTTTTTTCTTTTTTTGAATGGCGTGTATGACATGTATTGCACATTTACGTTTCTATTTTTATTTTAACGGCAAATTTGGATCACTGACGGACCACTGGAGTATCATCGTGCCACCAGCAGAACCACCCGATCATATTCATCTCCACTAGGCAATAATGCCTATACACAAATTCAGGAGGAAACCCAATAAATATGGGAAAAACCCCCTTTGTGGGAATCGAACCTATGACCTAATGATCATAAGCCTTATCCCACCCCCAAGATACCACTAGGCTATAATGTCATGGGTATTTACGTTTCTATTTGTATTAGTTTAGTTTAGTTTAGTTTGCGTATTGAAATTAATGACGTACTATAAATGTTATACAACGCTTTAATCCAAATTTACAAAGAAAATCAAATTGATACTTATGGTGACATATACATTCAAAAGTGCATATGAGGGACATCTTTTTATCTAAACTAGTTGTAGAGACTCACACGAAGCTAGAAAGAAAAAAAGAGGGTCAAAAGTGATGCTTGTTTTCGAGGGATTCTGCATGGATTGTCACTAATTTTGTCTCACATTTTGTAATAAAGATTTAACAAGTGACTTAGGCCTTAGGGTACCCGACACAATCAAGGAGAATTTGTCAACAAGATTATGTGTGTGTTTTACTTTGTATTATTGAAAGACATTTTTGTTTAAAGTAACAAGTCATATTAGTAGTGCATAGATGGATTAAATTTATACATTGTAGATATGGTTATGATTTGTGATATTATCTTGATTTCAAATATATTTTATGATTTAATTAGTTGATTAATATGTTTGAACACTTTGAGAACTACTGAAAAATAGTTTATCTTATTTTATGATCTTATTATCATCAGTAGATTTGAATCATGTAGAAATCTCAAATAAAATAATTACAATATAATGGTTGAGCTAAAATATTTTTCTGATTAGTAATATAAGATGGGTTAAGAAGGTAAGTGAACACAAATTTTGGGTTACTTTGGTTGAACATTTTTATTTCCTTAATTATAAAATTATGCATCCAGGTAATTCAAGTTAAATGTTTACTGTTATTCAGATTAATTTTAATATATTTGTTTTGTTTCTACTTCAATGACATATGCTTCCAATGTGAATAATCAAACCAAACTTACATATTCAAGTTGATATCATCTTTTATTACTAAGTTACTTAAAGTGCATTATTTAAATTGTTGGTTCATGACCCTAATATTATTTTGTAATATGTGTGTACGTTAATTAAATTATGTAATATACAATCACCATGGAGCTTGGTGGGGATATTAGTTTATGCTTAAGGGGTATGGTCCCAAAAACCTCGCGCAGGCACATTGGACCATACCACATCTTCACCACAATAAACCCTCCTTAAGAGTGTCACGGCCCCCGGCCCGGTTTTACCAGTTTCGGGAGCCGCGGGACAGAAATCCCGTGGTATTTATTTAATTTGGCAGCGGAATTATTAACAGGATCGTTAAAAACTTGAAAATGCCCAATTATTTTATTTCATAATTAGGGACAAACCCCGTAATTTACAATAAGGGAATTTTGCTGGGAAATCCCTATTTTTACAAAAAAACATGTTTCTTTATTTTATTGAGCCACTTCTTCAAGCTTGCAGTGCTATGTGGCATTTTTTTCCTTGATCACAGCAGATCACCTGAAACATGTTTTAAAAATGTTTTATCAGCAGGGAAATACTGGCGAGTCATTCAAGTTGCACAAAACGACACATTGTTATAATATACAGTATTAAGGGTGATTACATTGTTTATATCAACCAATTAGCCCAAATCGGTATTTGTCACTCAAATGTATCTGTGACTATGGTCAGATCACCCATTGGCTAACCCGTTGTCCAATGGTGACGGGAAACAAGTAATGTATACAAAACCCCACATACCGGCAGTAATTGAAAATTACAAAGACTTAATCCCTGTAATTATAACCTTGAAAACATTTAGGGTTTTGTAAAGCAATTTGATAAAAAGAGAATGACTCACATTGCAGATTTACACGGGCAGAGTTTAGTCTACTGATTAGCCTTGTAACCTAATTTAAATAACAATGCACACGAAAACTAGGTCAGTAACTTAATTCAACATTTACGATACCTCACGAGATTAAAACCCTCACGATTAATGACAAAGTGCTATACTTAAACATCCATCGAATTTACGACGAATGACAAAGTATAGCCTTAATGTGGGCAGCACTTAAACATCCATCGGACTGGTCTCCATCGATCGGACATTAAATCGTAGCAGTGATCGAGTTATTACCCTGTTATCGCGGCAGCGCTTTGTGTTGTGTGTGTTTTGAACTGTTTAGACGATATCTCAGTGTACGAAATGAATTTTAACGTCGAACCAACGCCAAACTTCAAGTGCCACACCCCTCTATATATACTGGAAAAACGGCGCCCTCGCGTGGGGCAAGGGACAGTTGCGTGGCGCGAGGGGTACCCCCTAGCATAGGGTAGCCCCGTGTCTCAGTAGCTTGGGTGAGTCGACGGTTCGTTAAATTTCGAATTCTATCGAAAACTGTTTAGATAATATCAACTAGAAAATACCCCCCCCCCCCTTATTTTTAGGGGCCCTGATCCTGATTCCAACTGTTCTGAAATTTTTAGGGGTCATGCAATATTTCTTGGAGGTCTTAATTAGGGTTTCTTATTGGACAAAATAAAATAAGAAATAATAGTTTTGGTGAGAGTTGTGACATCCTCCCCACCTTAATAAAAATATCGTCCTCGAGATTTACTGGAATAAGTGAGGATATTTCCGCTTCATTTCCGATTCCAGCTCCCAAGTGTACTCCGGTCCTCTTTTAGAATCCCACTTGACTTTGACCAGTACTAGTCGCTTGTGCTTGAGAAACTTGACCTTTCTGTCTTCTATCTGTAGTGGCTTCTCAACAAATTTTAACTTTTCATTTACCTTTACATCTTGAAGAGGTACTACCAGGGATTCGTCAGATAGACATTTCTTGAGATTGGATACATGAAATACGTCATGTACCCCAGCTAGCTCTTCTGGTAGTTGTGAACGATATGCAACTGGTCCTATTCGCTGGATTATTGGGAATGGTCCTACGTACCTTGGACTTAGCTTTCCCTTCTTCCCGAATCGAACTACTCCTTTCCAAGGAGAAACTTTCAAGAGTACCTTATCTCCGACTTGAAATTCCAGTGGCTTGCGTCGATTATCTGCATAACTCTTCTGGCGATCTCGAGCCGTTTTCAGTCTTTCCTTGATTTGAGTGATCTTTTCGGTAGTTTCTTGTACAATTTTGGGACCTGATAATTGACTTTATCCTATTTCTGCCCAGCAGACTGGAGTTCTGCATTTTCGTCCATACAGTGCTTCGAATGGGGCAGCTTCAATGCTTGCATGGTAACTATTGTTATAGGAGAATTCAATTAAGGGTAGGTGGTCTTCCCAATTTCCACCAAAATCTATCACACATGCCCTGAGCATGTCTTCCATGGTTTGGATCGTCCTTTCACTTTGTCCGTCTGTCTGAGGACGGTAAGCAGTACTTAAATTTAATCGCTTTCCCATGGCTTCTTGGAAACTAGTCCAGAAATGCGAAGTGAAACGACTATCTCTATCCAATACAATAGAAGGTGGGACTCCATGTAAGGATACTACTTCGTCTACGTACAACTTTGCTAACCTTTCCATGCTAAAGGTTTCTTTCACGGGTAGAAAATGAGCTGATTTGGTTAATCGATCCACAATTACCCAAATCGCATCATTACCTTTTCTGGTTTTGGGTAACTTAGTAACAAAATTCATTGTTATGAGCTCCCATTTCCAAACAGGCATTTCTAATTGTTGAAGTAACCCTGAAGGTTTCTGGTGTTCTGCCTTAACTTGTGAACAAGTAAGACACTTAGATACATATTTAGCTATATCCTTTTTCATGCCAATCCACCAGAAATTATTTCTTAAATCTTGGTACATCTTATTATTTGTCACTCAAAACGACACATTGTTAAATCAAGTTGCACAAAACGACACATTGTTATAATATACAGTATTAAGGGTGATTACATTGTTTATATCAACCAATTACCCCAAATCGGTATTTGCCACTCAAATGTATCTGTGACTATGGTCAGATCACCCATTGGCTAACTCGTTGTCCAATGGTGACGGGAAACAAGTAATGTATACAAAACCCCACGTACCGGTAGTAATTGAAGATTAGAAAGACTTAATCCCTGTAATTATAACCTTGAAAATATTTAGGGTTTTCTAAAGCAATTTGATAAAAAGAGAATGACTCACATTGCAGATTTACACGGGCAGAGTTTAGTCTACTGATTAGCCTTGTAACCTAATTTAAATAATAATGAACACGAAAACTAGGTCAGTAACTTAATTCAACATTTACGATAACTCACGAGATTAAAACCCTCACGATGAATGACAAAGTGCAATACTTAAACATCCATCGAATTTACGACGAATGACAAAGTATAGTGTAACACCCTTGTTATTATTTTACGTTTTTCGCATATTTTAAGTCCATAATCCTGTCATTACAGTCACAATTACAATGAAAGTACGTGTTTGTTAAAAACTTTTACAATTTAAAGTGATACAACATAATGTGATTTAATTCGCCGTTTTAGAATAACGACGAAACAACATTGCGGAAGCTTCGTTTAACGTGTGTTCGGTTCTTGCTCGACGCTTGATCTTCATCCGGGACTCTTGACATTCACCTGTGATCAAAACCAACTTAAAAGTTAGTTTTGAAAATTAAATAACTAATACAACAAGGAAATTGGGAAATTCCAACATTGATATCTTGATCCCAGAAACAAAGACTTGAAACTGGCCTCCACCGTAACTTACGGTGGGCACCGTAAGTTACGGTGGCCCCTGTTTTAAAATACCTCCACCGTAAGGCAGGAGATAACTGTCGTAATGATTTCAGCCCCCACCGTAACTTACGGTGCCCACCGTAAGTTACGGTGGCCCCTGTATCAGACCCTTCCATTTTGCTGTTTTTGACACGAAAACTTTCGTATCTTTCAATCCGCTTGTCCGTTTGACCTACCGTTTCTTCCTACGTGGTTGTAATTTGATCCTCCATCATTTGGAGTTAAATTCCAACATCCTACATAATAAACTTTGAGACTTCTAAGCCTTCGACTCCTTGCCGTTTTACCGAATTTTAATCCGTTTATGCACTTTATCAAACAAACATATTTGTTTAACCCTTATTTCTCATGCACCTCTTCGAATTAATGTTATCTACCATGTTAGGTTCTAATCACAGGTTTCTTACACAACTTAGATACGTTTTCGCTCGTATGCTTATTTTGACCCGTTAAGGGTATTTAAGCACTTTAGAACTTGAACTCGCTTTCGTACATTTCTAGCATCTTATTCCTACATTTCTTATCAAGTAATCTTCCACCAAAACTATATGTGTGTTGGAATTAATGTGGATGTCTATGTGTTCCGAGTTTTACCCTTCAGATTATCATTTTACAGCAAAGACTCATATAAAGTCATTCGACCCAAGAATTTACATCTTTCACTATCTTTTCTTATTCTAAGAATTTATTTAATCATAAAACTCGTTTCCGAACCACTTTTAAGGGTCGTTCGAATTAGCTTACAAGGGCAATTTGGTCAATTTTCTTCCTTCTTTACTACAAAGGAACTTTTAAATACTTGTTTGACCCAAAATCCGACCTTTTAACTATAATCTTGTTTATAAACCCATAATCATAACTCAATTTATTCGGTTTACCTAAAAGATTACCGAATAACTATATTTTAACCTTGTCTAACTCTTATAGAATCTCAAGTTCTACATGATGAGTTGAATGATTATACATACCTGGCTCGGATCAATATATTGACCCATTTCGATACCGTGCCTTAGTAGCCACTAAGCAATAGCGATGTACGTATCCATTTGATTTTTATTCCTATAAACATGTAACTCGACAAACCATTAGTCGATATTGTCAAGGGTGATAATTTCACCTTTTGACCCGTTTATTTACATAGTGATCTTCGTCACTTCAACTAAATGCAAATTTCATGTATTATGCTAATTTAAAGTCTATTAGCAAAATACGAAATCAAGCATAACGTAACGAAATCGTAGTTACTTACCTTCAAAGCGTTCCCTACAAACGCGTATCGCCGCTAGCTTGTCCGCTTGACGTTCCGATTTCCTTGCCTATAGAGTTCAACCATAAATGTTTAGAACTCTCTTATAGTATAATACGCATAATTGGCCACTTAAATCAAATATGCGTTTTTAGTCCGAATTTTCAACATTTCTTTTCTCTTAGGCATTATATCAAACACCTTATGAGCATGATTTCATATAATTCACAATCAAGTTATTGACAAACTATTTAGTCAAGATTTAAGCATCATGTCACATGTTCATGTCAAATTTTTATATCAAAAATTCTGGATTTTCTTCATGGAGCTCAAATACACTAGATTAACAAAGATAATCCTAGTGTTTAGCATAATTCTACAAAACCCACTTGACACATGAGTGTATGATCATGAATTCATAACCATAAACATCAATTCAACAAATAAATGACTAGGGTTTACTCCTAGACATAGTTTCATCCCTAATTTCATCCAAACAACGAACATGCAAGCTCAGATTCGAATCTCACAAGTTCATCCAAAATTTAAGATGGAGCCACATAGTAAAATTTCGCATACCTCATGATCCCTTTACTGAGGTGATCACTAATCTATGCTTGGATTTCGATTCGGGCTTGATTTGCCCCTTCAATTTGATGAATTTCTTGAAGTTTAGGGTTGAGTTTTGAGAGCTCCTTGTGGCTCTGATGAAATCGCAGACATCAACACACGTATGTGTGTTTTTGTGTTTTAATTTTTTTGATTTAATTAAACTTTATTACATTTGCCCATGTTTAGTCCCGCAACTTTACACAAATTATTTAAAGGGTATTTTAACCATATTTGTTCTATTATGTCAAGACACTAACTAACTAGGTTAATATTCCTAGTTACTTGGTGGGTCCCGGGAGTTATAACCCATTTTATTTTAAGTCCCGTTAACTCGGGCTCTTATAAACTCAATTCCTTAAAACTTTGATTCGCTTGTATTTAATATTAGGATTTCTTATTTAAATCCAAATATTTACCGGGTTATTTTTACTACTAACGGTACTTTACCCGTCTTTTAGTATTAACGGAGTTTGATTACCAAACCCGTTTTCGGGGTGTTACAAGTCTACCCCCCTTAGAGAGGTTTCGTCCTCGAAACCTTTTCTTACATAATTCATTGAGTTTAAACTCAATGTATTTGATCCGAGAAATCTTTTAAACATTACTTATACTTTTAACCAATTGTTAGTATTACCAGATAAGTATGGGAACATCTTTTTTTGGTCACTAATTGTCTACGTATCTCATACGACATAGTGCAACTTGAAATAACGTAATCTCGTTATTTCCACTAGTTTAGTTAACTTAGCGATATCCATCGCTTTCATATACTATCGAATTCTTTATGAATCCGTTACTTTGACCCGTTTAAAGGTCTTTAGTGAATTTTTTCACTTTTAGCAACAAATTCTTTTGTTTTCAAATTTATTTATTCGGTTTAGTTATACCGAATCTACTGCTTACAGGAAAGCCAAATTTCTTGATTTGAATTGCTGACCTTAACCGGTCTCACTAACTAGACTTATTAGTCCAGTTACTTTTTACCGCTCGCTTGGTTATAATGTGATTCTACCTCACATTGCATTTCTTGACCGTGATCGTGTCACATCATGTTTAATTCATATCAACCTTTCATTTTCGAAAACATCACTTTTTCGGATATATCGTCTTGCGCCTATTAGTGTCAAGACTTGTATCCTTCATGCTTACTATTTAAATTCCTATCAGAATTTATATTTGTAAAAACGTTATTTCTTACTAAAACCAAAGTTTTAGTTTTAGGATCTTCTCTTTAACTTTTGTCAGAATTATGGATATTGACAGTCCATAATTTATTCTTTTACAGTCTTAGTTTTATGCGGGGATTCTCAACTGATTCCCTCGCTTTATCTAATTAACCCGTAGGTTTTATCACTTAGCCTTATGGGCTATCCTGATTAGACTTTCACCTCTTTAGGGCGAAGTCCTTATAATTTCTTTCTAATCATGACCCATGGGTCGTTTTAGTCTCTTAGACCTTTCCATTGTTTACAGCTCTAAAGGTTAGGTTGATCCCGTAGATCATTTCTTACTCATGTCATTCTTAAAATACATGTTTGGTGTCAAGGCATCCTGTTTTTTTTAAATCATTTATTTTCGCCTTGGTATTTTCTTTGACCTTGACCGTAGTCTAAGGCTACATTCGTTTCCTTTCGGACAAATTTCCGACCTTATGACTTCTCACGTCATTTATGCGTCGGTTTATCTTATGCTCACCATTGTCCAGTTTACATATATTCGTATTTGATTATGTCCCATTGCCGGGCTCATTATTCTTTTGCTTTTAACGCTACCGTTATACCTCTTGCGTTTACTCATGCCATCCGGCATTATATTATATTCGACCCGTTTGACTTAATCTTGTGAAATTTTATCATTTATGGATGTCAACTTCGTTCTTTGTTTTGACCCGTTCAACTTTAAAATAGTTGAACATAATTTATCAAAATTTCTATTTACATCATCTTGTCATCTTTTAGTTATGACTCAAAACCCGAGTCTTTTAACCTTCCATCCGAGTTCCCGTTTCTCGGTCTATGCATGTGTTAAATTCTTACCCATCGACCGGGTGTTTTACCGAAGTCGTTATTATTGCAACCCTCCCGGTATGCATTAAGATCTTGCTTCATTTTTATATTCTGACTTTATCCTTGAGTTTGACGTTTTACAACAACGGCCCGTTAAGAGGCATATTTGCATTTTCCGGGTTCGAGTGTAAGTACACTCCCTCCCAATGCATATCCTAATCATTTTACATGTCTACATTCTCCGGGTTCGAGTGTAAGTACACCCCCTCCCAATGCGTACCTTAATCGTTTTACATGTTTGCATTCTCTGGGTTCGAGTGCAAGTACACACCCTCCCAGTGCATACCTTATTCGTTTTACATGTTTCTTTGTCCCTTCCCTCGGGCTCATTATCCTAATATAATACGCTTCCGTCACTCGGCTGTGCGTTTACATTATTATCAATTATTTTACTTATCTGATTCATTAGGGTACTTTGTAATTTGTCCCGCTCACCTCGTCCTTACTACATTGGCTGTAAGCATGTCCATCATAAAAAGTTCATGGTACCACGTGCTCACCACTTACTGGGCCAGAGTAAACCATCAACACCTGGTATATATGACCTTTTTATAATTTTCACATTACACCCCATGTAAGTAATGCCTCTATTTGTTTGTCTTGGAAATAATATCCCGGATAGGTTTTCTATTCGGGTTTTTTTTTCCGAGTTTTCAATCTACATATGCAACTTTCAATCTCTACGTATTTGTTGCATATTACTATTTGTGCAATTAATTTAAAATGTGCACCTGGTAATGCTTGCCCTGACAGACTTTTCTTGCCATTAGCCATGTTCGCGATCACTACGCGATTTAGGTCCTTGGTGAGCATGTTCTACTTGTCGTACCTTGGACCGTTCCTCCGTCAAGTCCGTAATTTGTTAGACTCCCGCTATCTTTAGATGCGAGTGTCCTTCAACTAAAACATTTACAAGAGTTAATAATATCAACTTCAATAACTGCCCGTATTATAATACAAGGTTATTTCTACTATACGCGACAACGCGCGTATTTTTGTTAACCATGTCTATCATTTTAATTAGGGTAACGTGTATTACACGATAACCCTATGTGTTGTTTACAACACTTTAACACGCTAAACCATTAACATACATGTACTTACCGGATTTGCGATCAAGCCTCGAACCGAACACCAATCTTTATCAAGAGCATAAGGTTTAAGTCCAAGCATAGTTTTCCCACCATACTTGAATCTCTTAAACCAAGTCTCTGATACCAACTTGTAACACCCTTGTTATTATTTTACGTTTTTCGCATATTTTAAGTCCATAATCCAGTAATTACAGTCACAATTACAATGAAAGTACGGGTTTGTTAAAAACTTTTACAATTTAAAGTGATACAACATAATGTGATTTAATTCGCCGTTTTAGAATAACAACGAAACAACATTGCGGAAGTTTCGTTTAACGTGTGTTCGGTTCTTGCTCGACGCTTGATCTTCATCCGGGACTCTTGACATTCACCTGTGATCAAAACCAACTTAAAAGTTAGTTTTGATAATTAAATAACTAATACAACAAGGAAATTGGGAAATTCTAACATTGATATCTTGATCCCATAAACAAAGACTTGAAACTGGCCTCCACCGTAACTTACGGTGGGCACCGGAAGTTACGGTGGCCCCTGTTTTAAAATACCTCCACCGTAAGGCAGGAGATAACCGTCGTAATGATTTCAGCCCCCACCGTAACTTACGGTGCCCACCGTAAGTTACGGTGGCCCCTGTATCAGACCCTTCCATTTTGCCGTTTTTGACACGAAAACTTTCGTATCTTTCAATCCGCTTGTCCGTTTGACCTACCGTTTCTTCCTACGTGATTGTAATTTGATCCTCCATCATTTGGAGTTAAATTCCAACATCCTACATAATAAACTTTGAGACTTCTAAGCCTTCGACTCCTTGCCGTTTTACCGAATTTTAATCCGTTTATGCACTTTATCAAACAAACATATTTGTTTAACCCTTATTTCACATGCACCTCTTCGAATTAATGTTATCTACCATGTTAGGTTCTAATCACAGGTTTCTTACACAACTTAAATACGTTTTCGCTCGTATGCTTATTTTGACCCGTTAAAGGGATTTAAGCACTTTAGAACTTGAACTCGCTTTCGTACATTTCTAGCATCTTATTCCTACATTTCTTATCAAGTAATCTTCCACCAAAACTATATGTGTGTTGGAATTATTGTGGATGTCTATGTGTTCCGAGTTTTACCTTTCAGATTATCATTTTACGGCAAAGACTCATATAAAGTCATACGACCCAAGAATTTACATCTTTCACTATATTTTCTTATTCTAAGCATTTATTTAATCATAAAACTCGTTTCCGAACCACTTTTAAGGGTCGTTCGAATTAGCTTACAAGGGCAATTTGGTCAATTTTCATCCTTCTTTACTACAAAGGAACTTTTAAATACTTGTTTGACCCAAAATCCGACCTTATAACTATAATCTTGTTTATAAACCCATAATCATAACTCAATTTATTCGGTTTACCTAAAAGATTACCGAATAACTATATTTTAACCTTGTCTAACTCTTATAGAATCTCAAGTTCTACATGATGAGTTGAATGATTATACATACCTGGCTCGGATCAATATATTGACCCATTTCGATACCGTGCCTTAGTAGCCACTAAGCAATAGCGATGTACGTATCCATTTGATTTTTATTCCTATAAACATGTAACTCGACAAACCATTAGTCGATATTGTCAAGGGTGATAATTTCACCTTTTGACCCGTTTATTTACATAGTGATCTTCGTCACTTCAACTAAATGCAAATTTCATGTATTATGCTAATTTAAAGTCTATTAGCAAAATACGAAATCAAGCATAACGTAACGAAATCGTAGTTACTTACCTTCAAAGCGTTCCCTACAAACGCGTATCGCCGCTAGCTTGTCCGCTTGACGTTTCGATTTCCTTGCCTATAGAGTTCAACCATAAATGTTTAGAACTCTCTTATAGTATAATACGCATAATTGGCCACTTAAATCAAATATGCGTTTTTAGTCCGAATTTTCAACATTTCTTTTCTCTTAGGTATTATATCAAACACCTTATGAGCATGATTTCGTATAATCCACAATCAAGTTATTGACAAACTATTTAGCCAAGATTTAAGCATCATGTCACATGTTCATGTCAAATTTTTATATCAAAAATTCTGGATTTTCTTCATGGAGCTTGTAACACCTCGAAAATTCACGTCCTATAATGTGTTGACACGTGTCATAAAGTTTGAACGTGTGAAAGAATGTTATAAAAGGACTAAAGTTGACAAACATGGAAAGTATGAGATTATACGGATTCTAAGTGTCAACAGCGAATAAATATACTTCATAATAACCCTACATAATGTTCATAACATCAAACGAATAAATCATGGATCATACGAAGCTAAAAGTGAGAGATTACAAACTACAGGGGTTAAATGTGTCAACATGTTAAAGATATACCTCTGAGTGACCTTTTGACAAACCCGAAGCTTTGTAAATGTTAATTATGCTCACTAGAATGCACGATTCAAATTTCATAAAGTTTCGTTATCGTATGAGAAAGTTATGATCAAATTCGTGTACGAAGGGTTAAAGTGCAAACGTTGAAAGTTAAGACTTTTCGGGTTAACCGGAAGTGTTCAGGGACTTGGCAAAGTGGGTATAAGTCCTAAAGCCCTTGTAGGTAAATAATAAGGGGTCAAATTGCAAGGTATAAGCTTCGTTGACCTTTCGAAGGACCAAGAGCCAAGGGTGCGAAATGAAAAATGAAACTTTTGCCCTGATAACATGGTTGCGCATCGTAACACCATATCTGCTACGATGCGCAAGGCATCCCCAGATGCAGCAGATCGTTTTTCTTGTCTGTTCAGCCCATTCAAACGTCAAGACTTGCTTCTTTCACTTCATGGGCGACCCCTAAACATCCCTAGGCCCTTAGTAACAGGTGTTGATCAATTGTGGTGGGTTGTAGACCTTGGTGTCAACAAATTGTGGTGAAAATTTTACTATAAAAGGCCTCATGCTTTACCACTTTGATCACACTTTCATTCTTGCACTTCTGATCAATCCTGGAGCTCCCAAGCAGGTCCAACTGATCATAAGTCGTGCATAGGACTCTTGTAAGTCTACTAGTCCCTCTTTAATTGAGTTTAGCTTGTTTTATTAGCTAAAAGTCAAACCGTCGTAAATACGGTTTGACTTCGAGATTAGTCAATAATGGCTCAGTCATATCTCGAATTGAAAGTAGTTATAGGTTGGTATTTATGAGGGTAATAAAACCCCAAAAGGGTTTCCCCTGATCACCATCCTAAGCAGGTCAAATGTCGGGTCAAACATTTACTTAAAAAGTCAACATATTGCTTAAAATGTCGTTTATGCATAATTAGCTATCTAGAACATGTATAACCTGTTTGAACATTGTTATAACTTAGAAATAAGTGTAAGAACATGTCCCAACATGTTCAACCCGACTATTTCATGTTTAGACCCGGTTCGGAACCGAAAGTCACATAGTTTGACTTTTCCGTTGACTTTCAGTTCTGACCCGTTTGGGCATATTTTAGAAATTCCTCAGAGCTTTAATTGGATTAGGATACATGTTAGAACAACCCTCTGTGATCATACACCTTGGTTCACTAGTTATCCAATTAATATGCATATTTCCGTTAATTGCTCATACGTTGACCGTTATGCCCTTATTACCTTAAATCATGATTTATGAAAATGTAAAAGTGTAGAAACCTTAGTTACTGATATATAAACTTGTATGCAAACTTTGACATCAGTTTGAGTTATAGATTAAGAGTTATGCTCAATATCGCAAAATTAGTGCTTTATGTTAATAAAACGGCGTAACTAGCGTATAGCCTAGTTAAGCCTACTTTTTGGTATCAAACTTAATACCCACTGATGTAATATATTATTTTGGGATTTTTAAATATTTTTAATTAATTTTAGGCTGAGCATAACTAGTAGTCGAAGGCTTAATCCGGTAATTGTCGGTTTTGCCCTTACGGGCCATAAAATGAGTTTTACTTATCTAAACGACTCCAAACCTTTTGCTACTGATCACATATGTTAAATAAATTATTTTAAGCCTTCTGGAAATATAAAAATATCAGATTTAAGTATCGAACCCGGAAATGGCCTTTAATCGCCATAATTAGCGTTTTTAACGCATAGTATGTTTTAATATCATATTAGACATACCCGGGTTGATACCTACTGATATATGAGGCAAATTATGATATTTTAACAGTAAGCGAAGGTTGATAAACTCAGACTTCGTTTTTGAGCTTTTCGGCTTATGTGAAATTACCAAAATACCCCTACGGGGCATAGTTTGGTTAAAGATAATAATTTTCACATATATGCTTTAGCCTACTGATATAAATTATCAATTTAGGTATGTTTTCTGTTTACATCAGACCTGTAACTCAGTTGAACATATAAACGCTTTTACAAACTTTAAAATGACCAAACTACCCCTACGGGGCATAGTTTGTGTTTAAATTAGTTCGGGGCATAACGAAAGACATCCTACTGATGTCACAACATATTTGAAGCATATTAACTTAGGAAACCTGTATATGGCTCTTACGGATACCCGTTACGCATGTTACGCGTTCGGTTCGGTTTATGTAACAAGTTTACATAAATTAGCCGAAACGGGTCAAACCTTATCGGTTTTATCTCAAAATCCAGAATGTGAATAATAAACCCATATTAAACAAGTCTCTGAACTTGTCGGGTCTAAATCATATTCTATCCGGTCTTCGCTTAATCGTGCGTACGAACCGTATCTTCGAAACTAGCCGGTCTAAGCTTAAGTATAATTAAAGACCCGCTAGGATTCTAATAGGTTATTAAAAACCTTCGTTCCAGATTAGGAGCCCAGTAAAAGCTATCTGTACTTGCTGATTTGATATACGGCTGGGATTGAATTTATATTTAGCTCAGGTAAATACTTTTAACTTATTTTCCCTATACGGGCTTGGGTTACGGTACATAGCGTACCGCTTGATCGAGCATCAAATCTTCCACGCTTAGTGGTTAATTGAATAATTTGATCGGCTCATTTTAAACAGATATGTTTACTTTACAGCCTTTGGGGGGTTAATGACCATGTCCCGGATATCCTCGGCATTATCTTACGAGATGGCCACGACCTGAGCACGGGGTGTAGGCGTACACCTGTCGGTGTATAACTCTAGAATTGTGGTGTGTCTATTGATCTTTAACCCGGTACGATCCGGGCTACTGAACGCATAAGTAACATGTAATTCGTTCACAAGATTATAATATTAAATAATTCTCCCAAGTTAAAAAGATTAATTTTGCCTCTGTGCATTTTAATCAATGTGTCAAGATATTTTGTGCCACGTGCATTCAAAACAATTTACAAACTCTTTTTCCAAAATGAGTCAGTTGAATGTATTTACCAGTGTAAACTGACGTATTTTCCAAAAAGGCTAAATGCAGGTACTATACGAAATTGGCTGGATATGTCTCCTTAGCATCAATAGAAGTCTCGCAAGCTTAAGATGCCTAAAAGTCTGTTGAACTATTGTTTCCATTTTATGTTCGATCCTTCTGTGGATAAACTTCCGAATATTGTGACATATGATATTACAATAATAAATCCGGTTGTATTATATTTTCAATTGCTTCCGCTGTGCTTAATAATATTGTGTTGTTTGACTATTATGTTGCCAACCATGACGTCACGATACTCCCCACCGGGCCCACCGGTGACACGTGGAAATCGGGGTGTGACAGGTTGGTATCAGAGCATGCACTGAGTGAATTAAACACTAGCCTTAGTGTTTAATCTCAGTTACACAATTGCACAATTCTAAACTTCTGAGTCTAGACTTAACTTAGGAATATTCTCAATCCTAATCTTGAAGTTTTGCTTCCAAATTTTTATATATTGGATACGTCGCCAAGCGAAGAAGCTGTAATAAGAATTCTCCATATCTGGAGCCTTGAAATGCTGAGCTTCGTACCGCGACCAGGATGAAACGTGCGACCAAGGAGAAAGCCTTCAAGAATTGAATGAAGAAGAAACTCCTTTGCTGAAGATCGTTTCCTCAATAGTCCTTATAAGGACATATTTACCTTTTCAGTCCCTTCGAGGACAACATTATTCCTTTTAAGTCCCGCTTAGGGCAACTTTATACTGTTATTTTTATATAATGGAATGATTAAGTTTAAACTTTCATTCTAAATAAGAAATATTAAATAAATGGAAAAAATAATATTTCCTTTTTGCAAGATCTACCATTATAATAAAATGGAAAAATCTAAAAGGGCAAGACCTAGCTTCGGGTCATATTAAGACCGGCCAAGATGGCAGTTCCGCAATTTAGATTCAGATCCATATTTACACCTCAATTTAAAATTGTTCTGCGTTAATTATAAATTAAGAATCTTAAGTGTGAAACCTAGCCTCGGGTCAATTATAAGACCGGGCCAAGATGGTAAGACCTGTTAAAAAGATTCAAATCATTAATTAAGAATCTTAAGTGTGAAACCTAGCCTTCGGGTCAATTATAAGACCGGGCCAAGATGGTAAGACCTGTTAAAAAGATTCGAATCATTAATTAAGAATCTTAAGTGTGAAACCTAGCCTCGGGTCAATTATAAGACCGGGCCAAGATGGTAAGACCTGTTTAAAAGATTCAATTCCCTGTTAACATCTTAAAACATGTTAACACTCCTGGCAGATGTGATTCATTCGAAATCACACACGTCATTTTTATAAAGGATTCTTCAAAAGATTCCTAACCCAGTTTAATGATCTCTGAATCCTGGGTTTACATCATTAATTAAGATGATCATATTTTAACCATACGTGGTAACATAATGCCTACGGGCCCTGCTCATTTCCATATGAGCCAAAATACAGTGGTAGTTATGACTCCCTGTCAGATAAAGGTAATGAACTAGGTTCAAACCTCAAATGCTTTGATTCTCTGCAATCCTAGCATATAATTAATAATTGTCTACGTGACTAGGCCTATTGTGCCAATATACTTTCATGCTTTGATCCTCTGAAATCATAGCTTAAAATTTACAAATGTCCTTGTGACTAGGCCTATTGTGCCAATATACTTTCATGCTTTGATTCTCTGAAATCATAGCTTATAAGTTATATATGTCCTTGTGACTAAGCCAGTTGTGCTAATATACTTAAAGACCTTGATTCTCTGAAATCATGGCTTATAATTTAAAAAAAAAAAAAAATTTCCTTGTGACTAGGCTTTTTGTGCTATAAAATAAAACTGTTATTATTGCTTTGATTCTCTGAAATCATAAGCTTATAATTTATAAATGTCCATGTGACCAGGCCATTGGGTGCCACTGATAAAACTGTTAATGTTTTATAATTAGGATAAACTATAATAGAAATCCTAAATAAATATGATTAATAAATTAACCATATATGGTCTCTGTTTACCATGGTTAATGAATTTCCCTAAGGGGGTAATCCAGTAATAAACATCTCTTATAAGGGAAGTGCCTACGGGCTATAGTTAATGTCCTCTGAGACTAAAAACAGTGGTAGCCTACAGCTCCCTGTCAAGAAAAGGTAATGAACTTTGATTCAAACCTTAAGGCCACGATTCTCTGAAATCATGGCTTATAAATTTAACTTGTCTACGCGACAAGGCCATTGGTGCTATTATTAACTTATGAATTAGGATTTATGATAAAAATCCTGGATAAAATAAATATCCTTCCTTCTCTGTCAGTATGCAATTGACGGGAATCTTAAAGGTGAAACCTAGCCTACGCGGCCAAGATGGTGAAACCTACTCAAGGGATTCAAAACCTTGTTAACACCTAGGAATGTGTTAGCACCCCTGACAAACGTGATTCGAGAAAATCACAACAGTCATCCTTATATGGGATTCTTCCAATTCTCAAATCTAGCCTAGTGATCTAGGAATCATGGCTTATATCATCCTATAAGATGATCATATTATAAACATCCGTTAGTAATGAAGCACCTACGGAGTAAACTTGTTGTCCGATAAGACAACGACAGTGGTGGTCTTTGACCTCCTGTCTAAAATGTTGGACTATGTCCAAACATAATAGTTTATGTGATCAATGCGATCATGACTAATATCATCTAATACGATGATCATATTATTTAACATCCTTTAGTGATGTCTTGCCTACGGGCTATAATATATTGTCCATTTGAGACATTGACATTGTTATCTTTATGATTCCTTGTCTAAGGTGGTGAGCTATGCTCAAGCCAAATAGTCAATATGATTAATACAATCATGACTTATAGCATCTAATAGGATGAACAAATTATAAACATCCATGAGTGATGTTTTCGCCTATGGGCCATATTATATTGTCCATGTGTGACAAAGACATTGTGATCTTTACGATTCCATGTCCAAGGTGGTGAGCTATGCTCAAGCCTAATAGTTCATATGATCGATACGATCATGACAAAAACCATCAATACGATGATTAAAAATTTTAACATCCGTAATGATGTTTTGCCTAAGGGCTATATTATATCATCCAACTGAGACAAGGCAATTGTAATCTTTTGTGATTCTTTGCCAAGGGGGTGAGCTATACTCAATTCCCATAGTCTATACTATCAGTGTGATCTTGACTAGTATCATCAGTATGCTGATCATAATATTAACATCCCTCGTGATGAAATGCCTACGGGCTATACTTTATTTTAGAGTCGGTAAGACAAAGATAGTAGTGATCTTTATGATCCCCTGTTCAAAAATGGTGTGATTATACCCAAACCTAATAGTCAATATGATCGATGTGACCATGACTAATATCATTAGATACGATGGTTATATATAAACATCCATTAGTGATGTTGCTTGGCATATTTTTCTGCCAAAAGAATCGTCCTTCAAGACGATGACAGTTGTAGTCTACGACTCCCTGTCCAAAGGTGAAGAACTACGTTCAAACCTTGAAGCCCTAATCTAATAAGATTGCGGCTTATAAATTCAGGTCCTTGGTAATAGACCATCAAGTTGTGTTTTAAAGTCATTCATGACAAGCCTATGTGCTATAATTGGTCATTCGTGACAAGTTAACATATTAAATGTTAACATTCCTGGTGACATGCCTTTGTACCAGATTTGATGAATGTCCTTATAACAAGGCCGTTTGTGCCATATCTAAATGTCATCACGACAAGGCCT
Source organism: Helianthus tuberosus (assembly GCA_030545235.1). Classification (NCBI taxonomy): domain Eukaryota; kingdom Viridiplantae; phylum Streptophyta; class Magnoliopsida; order Asterales; family Asteraceae; genus Helianthus; species Helianthus tuberosus. The sequence goes on along the minus strand of JARYGA010022409.1, from coordinate 23,422 downwards.
TCGCGCCATATGATTACTTATGTCCTTCATGACTGTGCTTTATGCCATATTTTTCTACGTCCCTCGAGACAGGCTTCTATGCCATATATGTATATATATATATAATAAAAGTCTTGTGAGGACTAGCCTTTGAGCTATTTATAATTGTCCTAGTGACAAAGACAGTTGTGACATTATGGTCCCCTGTCAAGCAGGTATTGGACTCGCTCCAAACTTTGCATGCCGTTGATGGTCCCGTTGTGACCTAGGCTAAATATAATGGAAATACGTTCAAATAACATTCACTATGAATGTTCAGAACAGAATAGCCTATACGGTTTATGAATGCCGTGGCTAACCTAAGTCAGGTCATCAGGATTATGACCAATAATTGTTAAATCTTGGTGATTAGTACCAAGTTTCGAGTATCAAAAAACTCGGAGGAGGTAGACGAGAGTCGCAATACTATAAGGCGGAGAAAGTTAATAAAACTACACACGTAAACCTCAATATTAATGGAGTTAATCTTCAGGCTGTGGTTGACGCAGCAGTTGAAAGGACCATGGAAAGATCATGAAATAATCTAAAGAGCCGGATGCTCCTCGCTCTGAATTTCATTAAAAACCATGTTCAATTACTCATGAGAAGAGGTTTTGTTCACACTTCGAATAAGAAGGATGAACCAAAGAAGGAGGATAACTCCCAGAAATCTGAGAAAGAGAGCGAGTACAGGCTTAATAAAAAGCAACGGAAGTTCAGTAAGAAGCATGTATACCTCTGAGACTGCTTCGACATTATTAGATGGATGTTTTAAATCCATTAGGAATCATTTTTCCGATGTCCTAACTCCGTTAAATATAGGGACTCAATAAAGTGATAAAAGTCGATTGGTTGCCTCGAAAAATCAAGCCCATATTGTGGGTAATAAGAAGCAATTAATTACCAAGACTCCTTATGAGACAACTCTCATAATTACAAGTATCCGTACGTTTAATTAATATTAAACACAAAAAAAAAAATGGTGGAACTGGCCGTCCCCGGAATCGAACCTGGGTCTAGGCCGGCCGCACCCTTTCGCGCGCCTAGCCAACTGAGCTAGGTGCCTAGTTTGTGAAACTTCCATTATTAATTAAATATAAGCACTTGTACAATAAACTTCCTTATCATTTATCAATGATAATTTCTGCTAAGTGTCTTGTTTTTAATACAGGCAATAATAAATCTTCATGAATCATAAACTTAGCAAATTTTTATCATCCACAAGGTATAAATTACCAAGGAAACCATAGTAACCGATTCTTCTAGTATCGGCAAGTAATCCTTCCGAAAATCTAAGAGTACTCTTTCTTCGCATAGAGTACGACAACATATGTTATTTTAATTATTTTTCTCATTGTTTTCCATCGCCTGCGAATGCCAAACTATGTTTGATAAAAGTGTCATATGAGGATTGGCGTATCCTAGTGTGTCCCATAGATTATTTCCATGTCTGATCAGCATGGAGGTTTAATACATGGAACCCCTAAGATATCCCAACGATCATATTGTACTAAAGTCGACTAGTAGTATTCAAAGAAGATATCCAAAAATGGAAAAAAAAAAAAAATTCCAAGTAAATGTTCCCGAATAAGGAATTCGTGGACTTATAACATAAAGGTGTCACTCATTTGACACGAACAATAATGGATGAACTGGAGCCTGAGATATGGAAAATCTCTATAGCCTCCTTGTATCTTAATTATCTTCTCAAAAGTTTTCCCTGCTTACCTCCTAGAAGACAGGTAGAACTAAGGTTAACATCCCGCTGTGGGTTGGAGTATTATGAAAACTCCATATCGATTGTGGAAAAATCGAAACCTTGATTTAGTAGGTTTTAAAACATAGGCACATAAAACCTGACTCAATCTTCTGAGGGTTTTATATTATTAAATAAGAAAGACGGTTCATATTGCTTATGCATACATGCCGCAACCCCAATTAGGCAACGATTAAGAATTTGCCATCAACTACCCAGGATCTAAGGGCAAACTATTGGTGGATAGGCTTGAAGAAGTCTATGGCCACCTATGTAGCTAAATGCTTGACATGTGCGCAAATCAAAGCCGAGCATCAAAAGCCGTCAGGTTTGCTACAACAGCCTGAACTTCCTACGTGGAAGTGGGAAATGGTAACTATGGATTTTATTACCAAGTTACCCAAGACGAGGAAAGGAAATGATACGATATGGGTTATAGTTGACTGACTGACTAAGTCAGCTCATTTCTTACCCATCAAGGAGACTTATAGCTCCGATATGTTAGCCCAGTTATATGTTGATAAGATTGTAGCCCTACACGGCATACCTGTAGCTATTATCTCTGACCGAGATACTAGATACACGTCACATTTTAGGAAAAATTTCCAACAATCTTTGGGCACACGTTTGAATATTAGTACGGCCTACCATCCTCAGACTGACGGTCAGAGTGAGCGTACTATTCAAACGTTAAAAGACATGCTATCTGAATGTGCGATCGATTTGGGTGGTAGTTAGGATAAGAACCTACCGTTAATCGAATTCTCCTACAACAGTAGCTACCATACCAGCATTAAGGTTGCGCCTTTTGAGGCGTTATACGGTAGAAAGTGTAGATCGCCTAATTGTTAGGCGGAAGTTGGAGATGTCCAGTTATCAGGACCAGAGATAGTGTTCGAAACAACGGACAAGATTGTCCAGATTCGCGACCGTCTCAAAGCTGCCCGGGATAGGCAGAAGTGTTACGCTGATCCTAAGCGTAAGGATTTTTACTTCGAAGTAGGTGACAAAGTCCTACTTAAAGTGTCACCCTGGAAGGGAGTGATGCGGTTTGGTAAGAAAGGCAAGCTAAGCCGAGATACATAGGACCTTTCGAGGTTATCGAACATGTCGGGTCAGTTGCCTATAAGTTGAACTTACCTGAAGAGCTCAGTGGAATTCACAATGTGTTCCACATCTGCAATCTGAAGAAGTGCTTCGCTGATGAATCACTGGTTATACCCCATACAGATATGCATATAGATGAGAGCTTAAAATTTGAAAAACCTGTGTCGATTGAAGATCGACAGGTAAAGAAGCTTCGAATGAAGCAAGTACCTATTGTTAAGGTCAAATGGGATGCCGTAGTGGTCCCGAATTCACGTGGGAGGTTGAATCCACGATGAAAGAAAAGTACCCTTACTTATTTCAGTAAATCTCGGGTCGAGATTTATTTTAAGGGGGTGAGGATGTAACACCTCGAAAATTCACGTCCTATAATGTGTTGACACGTGTCATAAAGTTTGAACGTGTGAAAGAATGTTATAAAAGGACTAAAGTTGACAAACATGGAAAGTATGAGATTATACGGATTCTAAGTGTCAACAGCGAATAAATATACTTCATAATAACCCTACATAATGTTCATAACATCAAACGAATAAATCATGGATCATACGAAGCTAAAAGTGAGAGATTACAAACTACAGGGGTTAAATGTGTCAACATGTTAAAGATATACCTCTGAGTGACCTTTTGACAAACCCGAAGCTTTGTAAATGTTAATTATGCTCACTAGAATGCACGATTCAAATTTCATAAAGTTTCGTTATCGTATGAGAAAGTTATGATCAAATTCGTGTACGAAGGGTTAAAGTGCAAACGTTGAAAGTTAAGACTTTTCGGGTTAACCGGAAGTGTTCAGGGACTTGGCAAAGTGGGTATAAGTCCTAAAGCCCTTGTAGGTAAATAATAAGGGGTCAAATTGCAAGGTATAAGCTTCGTTGACCTTTCGAAGGACCAAGAGCCAAGGGTGCGAAATGAAAAATGAAACTTTTGCCCTGATAACATGGTTGCGCATCGTAACACCATATCTGCTACGATGCGCAAGGCATCCCCAGATGCAGCAGATCGTTTTTCTTGTCTGTTCAGCCCATTCAAACGTCAAGACTTGCTTCTTTCACTTCATGGGCGACCCCTAAACATCCCTAGGCCCTTAGTAACAGGTGTTGATCAATTGTGGTGGGTTGTAGACCTTGGTGTCAACAAATTGTGGTGAAAATTTTACTATAAAAGGCCTCATGCTTTACCACTTTGATCACACCTTCATTCTTGTACTTCTGATCAATCCTGGAGCTCCCAAGCAGGTCCAACTGATCATAAGTCGTGCATGGGACTCTTGTAAGTCTACTAGTCCCTCTTTAATTGAGTTTAGCTTGTTTTATTAGCTAAAAGTCAAACCGTCGTAAATACGGTTTGACTTCGAGATTAGTCAATAATGGCTCAGTCATATATCGAATTGAAAGTAGTTATAGGTTGGTATTTATGAGGGTAATAAAACCCCAAAAGGGTTTCCCCTGATCACCATCCTAAGCAGGTCAAATGTCGGGTCAAACATTTACTTAAAAAGTCAACATATTGCTTAAAATGTCGTTTATGCATAATTAGCTATCTAGAACATGTATAACCTGTTTGAACATTGTTATAACTTAGAAATAAGTGTAAGAACATGTCCCAACATGTTCAACCCGACTATTTCATGTTTAGACCCGGTTCGGAACCGAAAGTCACATAGTTTGACTTTTCCGTTGACTTTCAGTTCTGACCCGTTTGGGCATATTTTAGAAATGCCTCAGAGCTTTAATTGGATTAGGATACATGTTAGAACAACCCTCTGTGATCATACACCTTGGTTCACTAGTTATCCAATTAATATGCATATTTCCGTTAATTGCTCATACGTTGACCGTTATGCCCTTATTACCTTAAATCATGATTTATGAAAATGTAAAAGTGTAGAAACCTTAGTTACTGATATATAAACTTGTATGCAAAGTTTGACATCAGTTTGAGTTATAGATTAAGAGTTATGCTCAATATCGCAAAATTAGTGCTTTATGTTAATAAAACGGCGTAACTAGCGTATAGCCTAGTTAAGCCTACTTTTTGGTATCAAACTTAATACCCACTGATGTAATATATTATTTTGGGATTTTTAAATATTTTTAATTAATTTTAGGCTGAGCATAACTAGTAGTCGAAGGCTTAATCCGGTAATTGTCGGTTTTGCCCTTACGGGCCATAAAATGAGTTTTACTTATCTAAACGACTCCAAACCTTTTGCTACTGATCACATATGTTAAATAAATTATTTTAAGCCTTCTGGAAATATAAAAATATCAGATTTAAGTATCGAACCCGGAAATGGCCTTTAATCGCCATAATTAGCGTTTTTAACGCATAGTATGTTTTAATATCATATTAGACATACCCGGGTTGATACCTACTGATATATGAGGCAAATTATGATATTTTAACAGTAAGCGAAGGTTGATAAACTCAGACTTCGTTTTTGAGCTTTTCGGCTTATGTGAAATTACCAAAATACCCCTACGGGGCATAGTTTGGTTAAAGATAATAATTTTCACATATATGCTTTAGCCTACTGATATAAATTATCAATTTAGGTATGTTTTCTGTTTACATCAGACCTGTAACTCAGTTGAACATATAAACGCTTTTACAAACTTTAAAATGACCAAACTACCCCTACGGGGCATAGTTTGTGTTTAAATTAGTTCGGGGCATAACGAAAGACATCCTACTGATGTCACAACATATTTGAAGCATATTAACTTAGGAAACCTGTATATGGCTCTTACGGATACCCGTTACGCATGTTACGCGTTCGGTTCGGTTTATGTAACAAGTTTACATAAATTAGCCGAAACGGGTCAAACCTTATCGGTTTTATCTCAAAATCCAGAATGTGAATAATAAACCCATATTAAACAAGTCTCTGAACTTGTCGGGTCTAAATCATATTCTATCCGGTCTTCGCTTAATCGTGCGTACGAACCGTATCTTCGAAACTAGCCGGTCTAAGCTTAAGTATAATTAAAGACCCGCTAGGATTCTAATAGGTTATTAAAAACCTTCGTTCCAGATTAGGAGCCCAGTAAAAGCTATCTGTACTTGCTGATTTGATATACGGCTGGGATTGAATTTATATTTAGCTCAGGTAAATACTTTTAACTTATTTTCCCTATACGGGCTTGGGTTACGGTACATAGCGTACCGCTTGATCGAGCATCAAATCTTCCACGCTTAGTGGTTAATTGAATAATTTGATCGGCTCGTTTTAAACAGATATGTTTACTTTACAGCCTTTGGGGGGTTAATGACCATGTCCCGGATATCCTCGGCATTATCTTACGAGATGGCCACGACCTGAGCACGGGGTGTAGGCGTACACCTGTCGGTGTATAACTCTAGAATTGTGGTGTGTCTATTGATCTTTAACCCGGTACGATCCGGGCTACTGAACGCATAAGTAACATGTAATTCGTTCACAAGATTATAATATTAAATAATTCTCCCAAGTTAAAAAGATTAATTTTGCCTCTGTGCATTTTAATCAATGTGTCAAGATATTTTGTGCCACGTGCATTCAAAACAATTTACAAACTCTTTTTCCAAAATGAGTCAGTTGAATGTATTTACCAGTGTAAACTGACGTATTTTCCAAAAAGGCTAAATGCAGGTACTATACGAAATTGGCTGGATATGTCTCCTTAGCATCAATAGAAGTCTCGCAAGCTTAAGATGCCTAAAAGTCTGTTGAACTATTGTTTCCATTTTATGTTCGATCCTTCTGTGGATAAACTTCCGAATATTGTGACATATGATATTACAATAATAAATCCGGTTGTATTATATTTTCAATTGCTTCCGCTGTGCTTAATAATATTGTGTTGTTTGACTATTATGTTGCCAACCATGACGTCACGATACTCCCCACCGGGCCCACCGGTGACACGTGGAAATCGGGGTGTGACAGAGCTCAAATACACTAGATTAACAAAGATAATCCTAGTGTTTAGCATAATTCTACAAAACCCACTTGACACATGAGTGTATGATCATGAATTCACAACCATGAATATCAATTCAACAAATAAATGACTAGGGTTTACTCCTAGACATAGTTTCATCCCTAATTTCATCCAAACAACGAACATGCAAGCTCAGATTCGAATCTTACAAGTTCATCTAAAATTTAAGATGGAGCCACATAGTAAAATTTCGCATTACCTCATGATCCCTTTACTGAGGTGATTACTAATCTATGCTTGGATTTCGATTCGGGCTTGATTTGCCCCTTCAATTTGATGAATTTCTTGAAGTTTAGGGTTGAGTTTTGAGAGCTCCTTGTGGCTCTGATGAAATCGCAGACATCAACACACGTATGTGTGTTTTGTGTTTTAATTTTTTTGATTTAATTAAACTTCATTACATTTGCCCATGTTTAGTCCCTCAACTTTACACAAGTTATTTAAAGGGTATTTTAACCATATTTGTTCTATTATGTCAAGACACTAACTAACTAGGTTAATATTCCTAGTTACTTGGTGGGTCCCGGGAGTTATAACCCATTTTATTTTAAGTCCCGTTAACTCGGGCTCTAATAAACTCAATTCCTTAAAACATTGATTCGCTTGTATTTAATATTAGGATTTCTTATTTAAATCCAAATATTTACCGGGTTATTTTTACTACTAACGGTACTTTACCCGTCTTTTAGTATTAACGGAGTTTGATTACCAAACCCGTTTTCGGGGTGTTACAAGTCTACCCCCCTTAGAGAGGTTTCGTCCTCGAAACCTTTTCTTACATAATTCATTGAGTTTAAACTCAATGTATTTGATCCGAGAAATCTTTTAAACATTACTTATACTTTTAACCAATTGTTAGTATTACCAGATAAGTATGGTAACATCTTTTTTTGGTCACTAATTGTCTACGTATCTCATACGACATAGTGCAACTTGAAATAACGTAATCTCATTATTTCCACTAGTTTAGTTAACTTAGCGATATCCATCGCTTTCATATACTATCGAATTCTTTATGAATCCGTTACTTTGACCCGTTTAAAGGTCTTTAGTGAAATCTTTCACTTTTAGCAACAAATTCTTTTGTTTTCAAATTTATTTATTCGGTTTAGTTATACATTTCTGTCACAACTGAATTTGCATGAGGTAGAGCCACATAGCATTACAGTTGTAAACCTTCTAGAAGGCTCAATCGTGCACAACCATTCGGTTATAACCGAATGGCCATGTGGCATCATCCTGAACATTCCTCAATGTCACGATGATGGCACTAGCTTGGGGAAGGATCCACATACATACACTTTCCACGTGGCATCTCCCTAGCCATAGATCTCGCCCATGATCCGTGTGCATAAACATGAGGATGAAGATTAATGGCAAGGGAGTAACTGATTACGGAAAATGCTTTCCGTTATCTCTTCCGTCAAACAAACTTTCCCGCCCAAAATTCGGTTATAAATAAGGCAATTCAGGTACAATATCTCAAGTTACTCTCACTTCACTTTCACTATTACTTCTTCTTCTTCTTCATTGAAACCTGTACTTATTCTCACGCCGGAGGGTGGTCACGGAGAGAGCCTCCATTCTCCCCGTGACGAGTCTAACGGCTGTTCGTTTTGCAGTTATCATTTGAAGAAGGAGCTTAGCCAAACCCCGAATCAAACGAGAGGACTCACCTTTTTATGCAGAACTAAACCCCTGGTCCGACTGATTTTGGTCATTCAAACCAGTATTTCTTCATTGGCGCCGACCGATTCTCAATTTTCATTCTCATTTTCTCGTTTTGATTCATTTCTCTTCAAACTCTGTTTTCCATGGCAGAGATTCCGTCAAACCGTCCATCAAGTCCTCGAACTGAAAACAAGGGTAATTCAGCCCAGGTTACTCAGATCGACAGAATCATGGGCAAAACAGCTAACAACATTAATCATCAATGGGTAAAAAGCTCTGTTACCCCAGAAATAGAATCTAGAACTCAGATTCATCCAGATCTATGGTCAGAGGAAACTCCAGAGTATTGGTTCGCCAAATTCCAAGGCACCATAGATAAAATCTTTGCACTAAATTCCAGATCTGAGCTTCTCCATAATAGATCTCGTCATCAGAAGTCTCCGGAAGAATATACACTGAGGAAGATATCCGAGACAACAGTGTTGGACCCACGATTAACACATCAGTGGGACATCCAGTCCAGTAGCAAGGAGTATCCAGGAGCATTCAAAATTATGAAACAGAACATGTAAGTCACCAACCAACAAAAGGTCAATATAGAACAAACATACGTGGTGCAAGGAGGACCCTCACAAAGACCACACAAACGGAGCCACAATCAACATTGGCGAGAACAACAAGTAGTTTTCCCCGTCGTTCCTGGAGGTCCTCAAGAAGAACCCCCGGTAATCATCACTGGTATTTTCGGCCATTATCGCACCGCTTATATGTTTATAGATTCGGAAAGTTCCATGGATATAATTTACGAGCAATGCTTTAAACAACTAGACCCAGAGGACAAGGCGCGCTTAAAACCAGTCGATTTTCCTCTCACTGGTTTCTGTAATGAAGCCGTCTTTCCGCTGGGACAAATCACCTTCCCTGTAACTCACTCAGAAGGCGAGCACTCACGCACTGTCACAGTCAATTTTATGGTTATGCCAGCAACATCGCGCCATGATGTATTACTAGGGAGACGATCGCAGAGAGAGTTCAGCATGATTACCTCCTTACCACACGCCGCGTGTGGTTTTTCCGACGGAAACCGGGGTAACAATTTTATATTCTAGAAAAGAAGTGATGTATGTGGATGATGAGCCACCAACAAAGGTTGCTAAACCCTCACTGTCAAATGAACCAGAAAAGTGGGTCCTCAACGAGGAATATCCTGAGCAAACCATTTTGTTAGGACACGCCATCTCACCGATAATTCGTGCAAAATTAAAGGAACTCCTATCTAACAACATGGATATCTTCTCTTGGTCTCCGACGGACATGACTGGAGTACCAAGAGAGATAACACAACACTGCTTAAATATCCGACCTTCCGCAGAACCAGTCGTGCAAGGGAAGCGTAGTCTTAGCGCAGAAAAAGCAAACGCAATGAACGAACAAGTAGCCGAATTACTTCAACCGGGGATTCTGCGCGAAGTACAATATCAAACCTGGGTAGCTAACCCAGTAATGGTGCAGAAGCACAATGGCGGGTAACGCATGTGCATCGACTTCAAAGATCTTAACAATGCCTGTCCCAAAGACTGTTACGCCCTTCCCGAAATAGACAAAAAAGTAGATTCCCTGGCATCCTTCCGTTGGAAATGCTTCTTGGATTGCTATAAGGGATATCATCAAGTACAAATGAAAGAAGAGGACGAAGACAAAACGGCGTTCCGCACAGACAAATGTATTTTTTGCTATACGAAAATGCCTTTCGGCCTTCGTAACGCAGGCGCCACTTATCAACGTCTGATGGACAAAGTATTCGGAGACGATATTGGAGTAACAATAGAAGTTTACATGGATGATCTCATTATCATGAGTCGGGAAGAAGAATCCATACTAGAAAACATTCAGCGCACATTTGACTCCCTGCGCAAGGTCAACTTAAAGCTAAACCCGGTGAAATGCTCGTTCTGGATGGAAGAAGGAAAATTCCTAGGGTTTATTGTCACCAAAGACGGTTTCAAGGTTAACCCAGAAAAAGTGGAAGCCATCCATCTCATGCCATCACCGGCGTCCGTTAAAGAGATGCAACGCCTAGCTGGGAGGCTAGCAGCGCTCAACAGGTTCTTGGCAAATCATGCTGCCAAATCTTACCCGTTCATCAGCACCTTACGCAACTGCGTCAAAAAGAGCCAGTTCCAGTGGACTCTAGAAGTGGAAAAAGCTTTCCAACAAATGAAAGAGTGTTTAATTCAACTGCAACCTTAACGGCCCCGCGAAAAGATGAACCACTAATCCTATATCTCTCCGCCGCAGAAGTAGCAATTGGCTCGGTACTAATGGTCGAAAGGGACGGGGTTCAAACCCCAATCTATTACATCAGCAAAATGCTAACTGGCCCAGAAACGCGCTACTCTATCATGGAGAAACTTGTGCTAGCGCTCGTCCACGCGTCGCGAAGGCTACGACGATACTTTTCTGGTCACTTTATCACCATCCTTACCAACTACCATCTAGGACAAGTCTTGTCCAAACCAGGCGTCACGGGGAGATTAGCTAAATGGGCTATCGAATTAGGGGGATACAACATCTTTTACAGACCACGCCCTGCTATCAAGGGACAAGTCCTAGCGGACTTTGTTAGCGAAGTTCCTGTCGACAAAATACAGGAATGCATAGCCATACAAAACCCTACCCCAGTCTTTGACTACAGGGTTTGGACCTTACACACTGATGGCACTTCAAACGAAGATGGCGCAGGAGCAGGTCTTCGCTTGGTTAGCCCTGATAACCACGAACTCACATACGCCATCCGTCTAGATTTCAAAAGTACTAACAAAGAAGCAGAGTATGAAGCGTTCCTCGCTGGACTCCGCTTAGCGCTCAAAATGGGAGCAAAGAATCTTAAAGCACATGTTGATTCTAAATTAGTGGCAGAACAGGTCAATGGACATTACGACGCTAAAGGCAAAGCCATGGCTATATACCTGGAGCAAGCAAGAATCCTGATCAACCAGTTCCAGACCTTCAAGATATTTCACATCAACAGAAGCGAAAACAAACATGCAGACGCGTTAAGCAAACTGGCTGCTACAAGCTTCAAACACCTCGCGAAAGAAGTCCGCATCGAGGTATTATCTAATACATCTGTTCCCTTAAGACAAGTAAACATCATAGAGGTCGGGAATCCATCTTGGATGTCCCCAATCATTACATACTTGCAACATGGAATCCTCCCAGAGGGGACGGCAGAAGCTAGAAACATTCAGCACAAGGCGTTAAACTACGAAATGGCAGATGGTATCTTATACCGCAAATCATTCATGGGTCCTCTTCTACACTGCGTAGATAAGACCGACGCGCAGTATTTAGTCCGCGAAATTCATGAAAGTCTATGTGGAATCCACGCTGGGCCGCGCATGATGGTTGCAAAGATCATGAGTGCAGGCTACTACTGGCCAGGTATGCATGTAGATGCAGTGGAACTATTATGCAAATGCACGTCATGTCGACGCCACGCCCCAAAGACACTACGCCCAAAGAACCCTCTGGTCCCAGTCACTTCAGCATGGCCCTTCCAGCAATGGGGCATTGACCTAGTTGGTCCTTTCCCCGATGCGCCCGGCGCAGTCAAGTTCATAGTAGTAGCGGTAGACTACTTTACTAAATGGGTAGAAGCGAAGGCCCTCGCGTCAACTATTGCAATGGTGATCCGAAAATTCATATGGTAACACATTATTTGCCGATTCGGATTACCATTGCGCATCATTTCTGACAACGGTACAAACTTCGCATCAGAAGATCTACAAAAATGGTTCAAAGAGATGAACATCGAACACAGCTTCGCCTCTGTGGCACACCCACAAGCGAATGGGCAAGTCGAGAGCGTAAACAAGCAGATAGTGGATGGAATAAAAGCAAGACTGGGCACCGCGCGTAGGGGATGGGTAGACGAACTCCCAAGCATACTGTGGGCTTACCACACTATGCCCAAAACCAGTACAGGGGAAACTCCATTCAGTCTCGTTTACGGCTCAGAAGCAGTGATCCCAGCAGAAGTCGACCTTCCATCACCACGAATGCTCTCCTTGGAAAAGCAAGACAACGAGCAAGAGCGTAGAATTGATCTGGACCTCCTGGAAGAAAGGCGCGAAAACGCAGCCATCAACGAGGCCAGGTACAAATCAAAGCTAGAAAAATATTATAATGCCCGAGTGCGCGTATGCACTTTCGTTCCAGGATATTTTGTTCTACGAGACAATGAGGCCTCCAACACCGAGAAACCAGGAAAACTCGCGCCAAAATGGGAAGGACCATACGTCACTCTCGATGTCCTAGGCAAAGGCGCATATACCCTAAAAAGGCTTGATGGAACAAACGTGCCACACACTTGGAATGCGCAACAATTGCGCAGATGCTACATGTAGTCAACCTATCCATCCCGCACAACAGCCAACGCTTGCGTAGGAAACATAATTATTTTATTTATTTACTTTGTATCTACTGGCCCCTGCGCCTTATCCAATCAATACAAAGTTTTACTTCTATTACTTTCTATTGTTTATTACAAAATGCATGTAATTCCTTTTGGTAAGCACGAAAACACCATGGTAACATATAACAAGTCTCATGAATAGTCCACGGATACAAGTCCTATCCAGACTAACGTTCACACATGAGCTTTCTAACATCTTTATTCGCTTTACCTAAACAAAGTAATTAGTAATCCAAACATATATCATATCCAAAACAGTTACTTGCGCACCATACGCATTAACAACAATCTACATGCACAACAATGCATCAAAAAAGTTACTTGTGCAGTCAGCACAAGAACAAAAGTATACAAGCACAGCAGTGCAGCAAACAATATTTACAAAAACATATAAAATAAACTAGACATCTGGGAACATGGCCAACACCTCCAAAGGAGTATGCAGTGCTTCACCATACCATTCGAGAGGGTGAAGGTCAATGATCCACTGGTTCTCATCCTCCCCATCATCAGATGTCATCATTCGGGCCCCGGTTGGAATGGCAGAAGGTCATCTACTTTGACTCCGGTTGTACACCACCGAGCAACGACCCTTCTGACCAGACAGAAACATCTGAATCAAGACATTCGCCGACAATCGTGTAACACCTACATCATCATCACCCGCAGAAGGAAATGGGATATCATCTTTCCCTTTACAGAGGCGAGGCATAGTGCAGAAAAACCCTTCACATCCGGCAGCATTTTCCGACGACAGACTTCCAAGATGAAGCATAGCATCGTCCGCGTCAAGCGTCTTCAAAATATCGGATATCCTCCATAAACGGTATTTTCGACTTATCTTCATATTTACCAAATCTGGTAAATGGACAGTAATAACACACACACACACACATATATATAAAGCTAAAATGAGTTGACGTCAGCATAATTAAGAGAAGTGTAAGAGATCGTAATGATTAATGTCAAATCGCCACTTTCTGAAACGGTGCCACCACAGTAATCATCGATTTTATTAAATGGCCTCTGACAACGTTAGACATCGGCACACATTCCCACAAGCCAATAAGAAGGTGATCGGTTAAACACCTATTCGTCTTCCACTCTATGGCACACAAGGGCCACGCCACATCAAACTGTTCATGCTAAAAAACGTTCATTTTAGCATAATGAACAGTTCAACTTGAAAGATATCTTCTCCAAGAAGATTCCCCATATTTCCCGCCAAAACCTTACAAAGCACAAAATCACACCCCTCTTATATAGTCCAGTACTCCACTTGGACGGGGGGGGGGGGGGGGGACTTGAAGGGGTATGGTCCCAAAAACCTCGCGCAGGCACATTGGACCATACCACATCTTCACCACAATAAACCCTCCTTAAGAGAACCCTGCGTGGCTGCGCACCGGTTCTAAAAGGAAAACTTCAAAAAGAGCAATCTTCAACATCCGCGAGCCGAGATAAGAACTAATAACACATCCTTGCGCAAACTCATGTGACGTTCAAAACTAAAATACCTCCACGCAATTGCAACCCAGACTTAAACATAAAAGACCTTTCTGTCACAACAGAATTTGCATGAGGCAGAGCCACATAGGATTACAGTTGTAAACCTTCTAGAAGGCTCTATCGTGCACAACCATTCGGTTATAACCGAATGGCCACGTGGCATCATCCTGAGCATTCCTCAAAGTCACGATGATGGCACTAACTTGGGGAAGGATCCACATACATACACTTTCCACGTGGCATCTCCCTAGCCATAGATCTCGCCCACGATCCGTGTGCATAAACATCAGGATGAAGATTAACGGCAAGGGAGTAACTGATTATGGAAAATGCTTTCCGTTATCTCTTCCGTCAAACAAACTTTCCCGCCCAAAATTCGGTTATAAATAAGGCAATTCAGGTACAATCTCTCAAGTTACTCTCACTTCACTTTCACTATTACTTCTTCTTCTTCTTCTTCATTGAAACTTGTACTTATTCTCACGCTGGAGGGTGGTCACGGAGAGAACCCCCATTCTCCCCGTGGTGAGTCTAACGGCTGTTCGTTTGCAGACATCATTTGAAGAAGGAGCTTAGCAAACCCCGAATCAAACGAGAGGACTCACCTTTTTATGCAGAACTAAACCCCTGGTCCGACTGATTTCGGTCATTCGAACCGGTGTTTCTTCAATGCTTTAATTAAAGTAATAAATATTCGTATATAATATGTATATGTGATTGGTTATACTCGGATATGTTGATACATAAATTATGTATACGTTTGTTTATAAGTGATGATAAAAAGTCTTATTCCATAAAGTTTTATTTTAACTCGTTTTATATGGTGACATGTTATTGTGAAAGCATTGCTTGATTTTACTTTATGTACACCTTGTATTCTATATGTTATAGTTTATTATAAAGATAGTATTTAATAGAACAATTAAATCAAAGTTGTGGTTTAGTATCAATCTCTTGAAAGATATGCTTAGGCATTACACTCGAAGTGTCATACTCATAAATCTTATATGACTCGGCCATCTAATTACTTCTCAATTGGTGTTATGAAAATTGCAAAGAGAATATTATTACAAAGGGAAAGTAAATATTTTCGGTTGTCACACCTCAAATATGCTCTTGAAGTAGCAATATTCTTAAAAGGGTATGAAAGATTTGAAGTGACTTTATATTCGTATGTCTGAGAAAATAATAATGAAAAGCTATGAAGTTTATTCTGGTCATTCCATTCCCTAAAGTGAATGATATTATATAACGATCATTGAAAATGTTGTGATCATGGACGTAGTTAAGAAATTTGTAATGATGGTCATGTTAATACTGAAATCGATTATAAGAAGTGCTATGATAACCAAGATGATAATGAGATTGACCATCAGAATGTTATGATAGCCAAGTTAATAATGAGACCGACTATCAGAATTGTAATAATGGTCATAATGAGATAGACCACTAGAAGTGGCAAATTAAAGAAGTGATTATATGAGAACAAAATGTGTAAAGGATAAAAGTTATATAACAAAATAGTTTGCAATGATAATGCATTGTTCTCTCGCATAATGCAACTAATACACATACGATCGTAAACTAGAAGTTTAAGTATCATGATTATTTACTTAGTTGGCATGACCGGTTAGACTACACTGAGTCAATGATGATGTGAAACATAATGAAGAGCTAAAATATTCTTCAAGCTGGTAATTAGCATGTAATGTTAGCTCTCAAGGGAAATTTTATATTTTGCCATATAAAGGAGGGTGTGTATATCTAAATTTTCTGGAAGTGATTAAAGGATACACATATCCAACATGATACTATTTTGTGTTTAAAATCGATGCATCGTCTAAATGGTTATCGAATACACAACTTAAGGATGGTGTGATTTATGGCTTGGCTAATGATATAATAAGTACATTGTTCCAGATTAGCATATTTATTTCGGTTATAACTATGAAATTTATTTTCAAGTTATTAAGATCACTAAAATAAGTGTTTTTGTTGAAGACGATCACTAAACGTCTACAACTTATTGCAAAGTCAATGATCACGAGAGCAAAAGTTCATGTTTCTATTTTAGTACATGTAATTTTACATGCAATAACATTAACTCGCATCAAGCCAACATGTTGTAATAGTTTCTCCCCATTATAGTTGGTTTTTGGTCAGGAACCAAAGATGTCACTTCTAAGATTTTGGTTGTGTGGTATATGTTGAAAATGATCCACTGCCACACACAAAGATGGGACCTTAAAAGATGGTTGGGAATATATGATAATGAATAGAGCCTTTCACGAGATATTTATTTACGACTCAATTAATTGATATCCATCTCAATGGATTAACATTCCCAATATCAGGGGGAGATAAAATACAGTTGGAAAAGAAATGAGTTGGTATGAATTATCATTGATCCTCAAAACTAAAGGTGTGAACCAGAAGTACAAAGATAACTCATTTACAAAGATTAGCGAATCTATTACCAGACACATTCACTAACCTTAAAAAGGTGACTATGTCACATATACCAACTGCTAATGCTCCAATTGAGATGAGTGTCCCAGAAGGACAACCACATGTTTGTAATGAGTCTATTACATGTTTGAAACGTGGTAGACCAGTCGATTCCAATAATAAAATTCCTCGAAAGTTGGAGCAACTAATTAAGATGATCAAGTCGAGGTTATATTAAAAAGGTATCCTGAAGAGACATTAGACATGAAGGTTCAAGAAGGACCTCAGGTACCTGAAAGTGAGGAGATCTCATTAAATTGTATTATGTCTAAAAGTACATGGAAACGAAATGAATCGACGTCGTTATACTTTTGTATATAATATATAGCGCTTGAAAGGATGAACTGACGAGGATCAAGATTTAAGATCTGCCTATGAATGAAAACATATAAATGATTGGCCAAAATGGAAAGACACAAATAAGGCATAATTGAATTCGTTAATGACATGAAAAGTTTCTGGACCAACGGTCCACACAACTGAAGTTGTAAAATATGTTGGATACAAATGACTCTTTTATGCGAATCATGTGAAAATTAAATAAAGTGATATATGGCAAAATTGGTGGCACAAGTATTTTCGCAAAGACATGTGGCTAATTATGAGTAGACGTATTCTCCGGTGGTGGATGTATTGGCTTTCCAATATTTAATTAGTCTGGTAATATAAAGAGAGAACTGATAGGTGTCTTATGAAAGTTATGAATCACTGGATACTAAAAGTTTACATGAAAGTCCCTCAAGGATTTAATTTATTAAAATAATGTAAAATAAGTTTTCGAGAACGATATGATCGTTGTATACATATTCATATTTGAATACGTTGAATATAATTGGAAATCCTGATGAGTATCCTAAAGTATTTAAGTGCTTATAAGGTTAGTTGAAACATCTTATGGATGTAATTGTTGGGCACCAATAAACATATATAGAAAACCTATACTTGGTGATTATGGTATCTCAATGTACAGTGTACAAGCATGGTACAATATGTACTTTTTTCGCATCGCCGACGCACTTGTCTGGTCAGCAAAACGTAATTCGGTAAGTTGGGCATACCAGGAGCTAGAAAATGAGTTTCGGGGCTTATAATATATGGATTTGGGGTAGCACGACGAGAGCAATCTAAATATGAGGTTTTGAAAGGCTAAAAAAACATATATGGCTGAAAAATTGGTAGCGTTTGGTATGAAGGAATAGAAGGTGGAATGGAATGGATCATTCTGATTGAATGAAAAGAAACACGTTTGGTGTGTAATCTAATACATACCTGTGTTATTGTTTAATGAATCGAGAAGGAAGAAGACCATGATGAAAGCTCTGGTTACGGTTTAGATGATAGAAAAAAAAAACATGAGACAGTTCTATATCTAAAGGATAAAACATAAACATAAACATCAAAAATGAACAACACACATGTGTTTACAATTCAAGATTCGTGTGTGTGTTTACAATTCAAGATTCATCAAAGAAAGAAGAACCATATGTAGAGATTGAGTATGTAGAGTTTATGAGATAAAAAACCAAACAAAAATCCGATTAATTTTGGAGATCATAAAATTTTATATTTCATTTACTCATAAAAGGAAAATTACAAATCATGGGTTGGTAGACGGGCAACAAGCTGCGCCGCCACCCCCTTTTGAATTGCAAATCCTACTCGGCTAAACACATAACTATGGCCTACAGACACTGTCGCATGCGCAAGTGCTGCCTTTTGAACCCGCTTCAAGAAACCGGACGCCACAGGGGCCAGACAACCAAAGGTATCGAACGCGAAAGGAAGGAAGGCATATGGTTCTTCTTTGGTTCTTCTATGGTTTAATCCACAAGAATCATGGTGGATACTTGAGTTGGGTGGTGTAGCATTTTAATTAATGGTCCTAGGTGTGTCACAACCCGATTTCCACGTGTCACCGGTGGGCCCGGTGGGGAGTATCGTGACGTCATGGTTGGCAACGTAATAGTCAAACAACACAATATCAATATGCACAGCGGAAGCAATTTAAAGTATGATACAACCGAATTTATTATTGTAATATCAATTGTCACAATATTCGGAAGTTTATCCACAGAAGGATCGAACATAAAATGGAAACAATAGTTCAACAGACTTTTAGGCATCTTAAGCTTGCGAGACTTCTATTGATGCTAAGGAGACATATCCAGCCAATTTCGTATAGTACCTGCATTTAGCCTTTTTGGAAAATACGTCAGTTTACACTGGTAAATACATTCAACTGACTCATTTTGGAAAAAGAGTTTGTAAATTGTTTTGAATGCACGTGGCACAAAATATCTTGACACATTGATTAAAATGCACAGAGGCAAAATTAATCTTTTTAACTTGGGAGAATTATTTAATATGATAATCTTGTGAACGAATTACATGTTACTTATGCGTTCAGTAGCCCGGAACGTATCCGGGTTAAAGATTAATAGACACACCACTATAATGAGTTATACACGGACGGTGTACGCCTACACCCCGTGCTCAGGTCGTGGCCAATCTCGTAAGATGATGCCAAGGATATCCGGGACATGGTCATTAACCCCCCAAAGGCTGTAAAGTAAACAAATCTGTTTAAAACGAGCCGATCAAATTATTCAACTACCCACTAAGCGTGGAGATTTGATGCCCGATCAAGCGGTACGCTATGTACCGTAACCCAAGCCCGTATAGGGAAAATAAGTTAAAAGTATTTACCTGAGCTAAATATAAATTCAATCGTATATCAAATCGGCAAGTACAGATAGCTTTTACTGGGCTCCTAATCTGGAACGAAGGTTTTTAATAACCTATTAGAATCCTAACGGGTCTTTAATTAAGCTTAAGCTTAGACCGGCTAGTTTCAAAGATACGGTTCGTACGCACAATTAAGCGAAGACCGGATAGAATGTGATTTAGACCCGACAAGTTCGGAGACTTGTTTAATATGGGTTTATTATTCACATTCTGGATTTTGAGATAAAACCGATAAGGTTTGACCCGTATCGGCTAATTTATGTAAACTTGTTACATAAACCGAACGCGAAATAAGCGTAACGGGTATTCGTAAGAGCCATATACAGGTTTCCTAAGTTAATATGCTTCAAATATGTTGTGACATCAGTAGGATGTCTTTCATTATGCCCCGAACTAATTTAAACACAAACTATGCCCCGTAGGGGTAGTTTGGTCATTTTAAAGGTTGTAAAAGAGTTTAAATGTTTAACTGAGTTACAGATCTGATGTAAACAGCAAACATACTCAATTTGATAAGTTATATCAGTAGGCTAAAGCATATATGTGAAATATATCATTTATAACCAAACTATGCACCGAAGGGCAATTTGGTAATTTCACATAAGCCGAAAAGCTCAAAACTGAAGTCTGAGTTTATCAACCTTTGCTTACTGTTGAAATATCATAATTTGCCTCATGTATCAGTAGGTATCAACCCGGGTATGTCCGATATGATTTTAAGACATACTATGCGTTAAAAACGCTAAATAATGCGATTAAAGACCATTTCCGGGTTTGATACTTAAATCTGATATTTTTATATTTCCAGAAGGCTTAAAATACTTTATTTATCATATGTGATTAGTAGCAAAAGGTTTGGAGTTGTTTAGATAAGTAAAACTCATTTTATGGCCCGTAAGGGCAAAACCGACAATTACCGGATTAAGCCTACGACTACTAGTTATGCTCATCTAAAAATTAATTAAAAATCTTTAAAAATCCCAAAATAATATATTACATCAGTGGGTATTAAGTTTGATACCAAAAAGTAGGCTTAACTAGGCTATACGCTAATTACGCCGTTTTATTAACATAAAGCTTTAATTTTGCGATATTGAGCATAACTCTTAATCTATAAGTCCAACTGATGTCAAACTTTGCATACAAGTTTATATATCAGTAACTAAGGTTTCTACACTTTTACATTTTATAAATCATGTTTTAAGGTAATAAGGGCATAACGGTCAACATATGAGCAATTAACGGAAATATGCATATTAATTGGATAACTAGTGAACCAAGGTGTATGATCACAGAGGGTTGTTCTAACATGTATCCTAATCCAATTAAAGCTCTGAGGAATTTCTAAAACATGCCTAAACGGGTCAGAACTGAAAGTCAAAGTGAAAGTCAAACTATGCGACTTTCGGTTCCGAACCGGGTCTAAACAGGAAATAGTCGGGTTGAACAGGTTTGGACATGTTATTACACTAATTACTAAGTTATAACAATGATCAAACATGTTATATATGTTCTAGATAGCTAATTATGCATAATTGACATTTTAAGCATTGTGTTGACTTTTTAATTAAAGGTTTGACCCGACATTTGACCTGGTTAGGATGGTGATCAGGGGAAACCCTTTTGGGGTTTTATTACCCACATAAATACCATCCTATAACTACTTCTACTTCGAGATATGACTGAGCCATTAGTGACTAATCTCGAAGTCAAACCGTAATTACGACGGTTTGACTTTTAGCTAATTAACTAAGCTAAAAGCAATTGGGGAAAGAATAGAATACTTACTGAGGTCCTATGCACGAGATATGATCACTAGAAAGCAAGCTTGAGCTCCAGAATCATCCACAAATGCAGGAGAAGGTGTGAGGAAAAGTTGTGAACTTGGATGTCTTTATATAGTGGTTTCACTTACCATAGGAGCTTGACAACAAGGTCTAGGACTGCCCACAATCGATTTACATGTGTCCTAGAGGCTTAGGGGATGTTTTAGGGGCCAGGAGAAGTGGAAAAACGGGTAAAGGTCGCGCACAAAGCACTTGGCAGACAACAGCCCATGTTTTGCGGTTCTGGGCCACCCTCGCGTAGCGCGAGGGTCCCCTCGCGTGGCGCGAGCCCCCCTGCAGATCAAATTTTTGATTTTGTTTGCTAATCAGTCATTGGCTCTTCAAAACTCGGATAGGCACTGATTTCTTGTATGTTAAACCCTTATAATTGATCTACTAAGGCCTTAAAACATATACCCATTTTGCCAAGTCCCCGGGTAACTTTATTTTCACCCGAAAAGTCCTAACTTTCGACGTTTACGCTTTAACGCTTCGCACACGAATTTGATCATAACTTTCTCATACGTTAACGAAACTTTATGAAATTTTTATGGTGCATTCTCGTGAGCATAATTAATATTTACAAAGCTTCGGGTTCGTCAAAAGGTCACTCAGAGGTATAAATTAAACATGTTGACACATTTGGTCCCTGTAGTTTGAAATCACACACATTTAGCTTCGTATGATCCATGATTTATTCGTTTGAAGGTATGAGCATCGTGCAGGGGTAATATATAATATAATTATTCACAGTTGACACTTAGAATACGTATATTCACATACTTTCCATGTTTGTCAACTTTAGTCCTTCTATAATATTTCTTTCACACGTTTAAACATTATGACACGTGTCAACACATTATAGGACGTGAATTTTCGAGGTGTTACAAGGTGGCAATTGATAATTAAACTCACATCCCCACACCCTTCAGCCCAATCACATGATACGTCTCTCAAATTCATCTCATTTATTATATTATATAGATATAAATTGTAGTGCTTGTATTTATATTTTTATTTGGTTGTAAAATGGTCATTTTGTTGTAACATTTGTATTTGTACTTTGTATTGCATTATAACATGAATATATTTATTGTATTAAATGCGGTACAAAATAAGAAGTCTACACACGATTAACTCATAAAATAACTTAATGTAACCTTATATGACTTGTTAACACAATAAATATTTTTTTGTTAAGCTAATATGCCTTGTCGAAGATGTCATTAGAATTACTCGGTGAAGGTTCCATTAGTGGTCAGGCGACCATTGGTAAAAAAATTTTGGTGATCCGTCGGTGAAGTATATACACACGATCTAATTTCTCACAGGCTTTTACCGTTAGGTTGCACGGTGTGGTGATGGTCCTCCCTTGGAGTAGGGCTGTGCAACGGTTCAGAACCGGACCGAACCGAACCAGAACCGAACCAGAACCGTTAATTGCTAAATTTAAGAACCGGAACCGAACCGTATTATAACGGTTCCGGTTCGGTTCCGAACCGGTTAAATGATTCTCGTGTAAACGGTTCTCGTGGGAACCGGTTGACAATTAAATCGTAAAATTAACAATTCAATAAAAACAAATCAAACCATTTAAAACATTAACTAAGAGTTGCTACATTCAAAATTCAAACCAACCAAAATAAAAGTAGCAAAGCAACAATAAAAATTTCAAGCCATAAAACAAACTATAAATAAAACTATTACAACCATCATGTTAATAATTAAAACAAACATCTTCAAATTTCATTCGATCTTCATCCTCTCAATCTTCTCATAAACATCTAAAAGAAGCCAAGTGTTAGCAACTATAAAAATA
>JARYGA010022408.1:0-84739 GCA_030545235.1 Helianthus tuberosus | reverse complement strand
CTTTGGACTGATAGATGAATGGATAATACTCACTTTGAGAGTATCTACATTATTTTGGCTTTCCCAAAATTGAAGTTGTAATCTTTAGGCTGGATGGTGTGGGGTGTCGGCTTCTCGCCCCACTCCACATCATCATGTTAATGCCTGGTACACTGACCGGGGCAGCTAAAGCCTAAAGGAGGCGTCAAAATTTGGGTTCGTGAGTGGCTTAACGTGTATTATGGTGTGGATTGTGGTGGTAGGGATGACCATCAATTATAAGCCTCCGTTTAGAGGTGGGCGCCACCCCACACCCTTTAGCCTTAAAGAAACAGACTACACTAAAGCCATGCGTTCAGTGGCGGCTTTGATGGTGTGCTGGGAAGACCTTTGCACAAGGCCTGTAATTTCAAGGGGCACGCGGTTTTTTGAAAAAATCCGATATATATGTTATTTTTTTTAAATAGTAAATACATACCAATTCCAATATATGACCATTTACAAATCATTTTTTATGGTTGAGAATATAGCTCACTTGGCATTAGGTTTATCGAGACCAATACTAATTTGATTTTTTTAAATAATAATAAAACATTACGGAAGAGCATATTTTTTCTAGCTCGAACAAGGTATGTGAATTCACATAGACGTCTCTGCATGCGTTATACTCGTGAGGTTCCTCGCTACTCACATCTCCTCACACATTATGCTAATTAGCAGTGTATTATTCCCACGTCAGCTTTCATCCCCACATCTTCTCCAAGTCCTTTGTTTCAATTATTGGTTTTACTCCCCAAACCAACGCCTATCTAATATAGAATTAAACATTAAAATATTTATTCTTTTTTATGTGTGAGCATACAAAGTTAAAGAAATAACAAATTAGTCGAAGACCCACATCGTACTTCACTTTGATAGGTTTTTATCGTACAATCGTAGATCGTTAACTACTATATAGTTTTTTTTTTTTCTAATTTTTATTCTTTTAGATTAGTTATTCTTAATGTATGTATCAATGCAAAGTTTGGTCAAACTTTGTATGTTAGCATCAAAATATATAAAATTTCTGTTACTTACAAAACTTGGTTAGGTAAGTTTAATAATCCAATTTCTTAACTACAAATGAATGTGTGAGACTTGGGTTTGAAGGATGAAGTCGTGAGATGTTTTGTCTTCACTGTTTGGGATATTTAAGTGTTTTTAGGCGAATGTTAGAGTAACCCTACTTCTAAACAACATCAAATTAATCATAACTAGGATTGCGACCCGCCGCAATGCGGCGGGATTCTTTAGTTATAACTAAGTGGATCTATGACCCGCATATTATGTTAAACCTGTCAAACGGGAAAAAATAGACGATGTGAAAACGTTCACCCACACACGCACGTTGCGTCGTGTTAACTCAAAAAATTTAGAACTAAACGTAAAAATGTTAAATCAAAGACACAGCTGTGATGTGTTAAGTCACAAGATTTAGAACCAAGCATAAAGCTAAAAATTTGCGAAAAATGGAAACTATAAATGACCAAAGTTGAAAGTAAAAAAAGTTATAAGGATAGATTGCAAAAGATAAAAAGTTTTGGGTTAAAAGTAAAAAAACAATAGTTTTGGGTTAAAAGTAATTTATGAAATACTTTTGGGTGAAAAGTAAAAAAAAAAACATTTTTTTTTGAAACTCCCCAAAGCCAATGTTACGACAGCAATATGCATAACCATTTTTTCTTTGAAAACCCCCAAAGCACACCCCGCGTTGCGGCGGGGCATAAAACGGTGTCAAATAGTACTAATGTCACACAACCGTCATCGATCACCAACACTGACTCGACCTAGGATATGTGTGTTGCG
This sequence comes from Helianthus tuberosus, assembly GCA_030545235.1. Classification (NCBI taxonomy): domain Eukaryota; kingdom Viridiplantae; phylum Streptophyta; class Magnoliopsida; order Asterales; family Asteraceae; genus Helianthus; species Helianthus tuberosus. The sequence goes on along the minus strand of JARYGA010022408.1, from coordinate 82,915 downwards.
ACGAACCTGTCAAACATGGAAAAATAGAGGTAAAAATGTTGAACCACTCATGCACGTTGCGTCGTATTAACTCGAAAAATTTAGAACTATACGTAAAACAAAATTTTGCGAAAAAATGAAAAGCATAAGTTACAAAAGTTGCGAAGCTAAATTGCAAATAATGAAAAGTTTTGGGTTAAAGTTAAAAAAACAAATTATGTAGGGTTAAAATTGAAAAAGGTAAAAACCTTGGGGTTAAAAGAAAAAAATCAGGTTTTTTTTTTTGAAAAACTCACAAAGCACAAGTTACAACTAATAATGCACAAAAAACTTGCAAACTTATATATGGAATAATTTATCCTATTCTAGAAATTGAATCTTGGTCTTCTCTCAAGAGAAAATAGTCTCTACCAACCAACCAACCAACGGTGGAATGGTGGTGGAAAGACTTCAGGTTTTTTAACTGGTTCACTGACTACGAAAGGTTAGTAATTTATTAAATAGTGTAAGGGTCCGTGTTTGAGCTATGTAAGATATAAAATAATGGGTTAGGATCAAATACAAAGGATAAAATAAATAAGAAGTGTAAGAAGGATTCTAGTCCATTGATCTTAGATTTGAAGGGTTGAGATTGGTTGTAGGGAAAAGAAGATAATAGAAGGGCATAAAAGGAATCATATATTTATGGATTTTCTCTCTCCACATGCAAGGCACATGCCAATTCCCCCATCGATTTAAAACGTCCATAACTTTTTCATACGACATTTTTTTTCAAAAAAAATTTCACCATAATAACGAGCGTTTTTTTTATCTTTAATATGAGTACCATATTAACATATAAAAATAAAATAAAAATTTTCATTTTTACTGGGTTTTTTGGCATTGTGTTAAATGTTCAGGTCATTGTGTCTTTTAACTGGGTTTTGGTCAGTAGAGTTTCTATACATTGTGTTATTATCAAAACCTATAACACAATGTTAATTTGAGTTCTATGCATTGCGTTTTTATAAAAACCTATAACACAATATATGACACAATGAAGATTTTGTTATATCTGGGTTTTCTATAAATTGTGTTATTAGTTCAGGTCATTGTGTTTAATATGTTATTCATTGTGTTTTAATATATTGTCCATTGTGTTTTAATAATTTGTTTAATTTTTTTATTATCTTGTTCATTGTGTTTTAGTTTGTTATGTATTGTGTTTTTAGTTTGTTTTTCATTGTATCTTCATCTGCTCTCCATTGTGTCTTTTATCTGCTGTCATTAATTGTGTCTTTTATCTGTTGTCATCAATTGTGTTTTTATTTAGTCTGATTCTTATTGTGTTATATGTTATCGCCATTGTGTTATACGTTATGGTCATTGTGTCTTTATCTGTTGTCATTGATTGTGTTTTTATTCTAATTTACATTGTGTTTTACATCATGTCCATTGTGTAATATGTTATTCATTGTGTTTTAATATGTTGTCCATTGTGGTTTAATAATTTGTTCAATTTTTTTTATTATCTTGTTCATTGTGTTTTAGTTTGTTATGTATTGTGTTTTTAGTTTGTTTTTCATTGTGTCTTCATCTGCTCTCCATTGTGTCTTTTATTTGCTGTCATTAATTGTGTCTTTTATCTGTTGTTATCAATTGTGTTTTTATTTAGTCTGATTCTTATTGTGTTATACGTTATGTTCATTGTGTTTTAGCTGTCATTAATTGTGTCTTTTATCTGTTGTTAGCAATTGTGTTTTTATTTAGTCTGATTCTTATTGTGTTATACGTTATGTTCATTGTGTTTTAGTATGTTGTCCATTGTGTCTTTATCTGTTGTCATTGATTGTGTTTTTAATCTAATTTACATTGTGTTTTACATCATGTCCATTGTGTAATATGTTATTCATTGTGTTTTAATATGTTGTCCATTGTGGTTTAATAATTTGTTCAATTTTTTTATTATCTTATTCATTATGTTTTAGTTTGTTAAGTATTGTGTTTTTAGTTTGTTTTTCATTGTGTCTTCATCTGCTCTCCATTGTGTCTTTTATTTGCTGTCATTAATTGTGTCTTTTATCTGTTGTCATCAATTGTGTTTTTATTTAGTCTGATTCTTATTGTGTTATATGTTATCGTCATTGTGTTATACGTTATGTTCATTGTGTTTTAGTATGTTGTCCATTGTGTCTTTATCTGTTGTCATTGATTGTGCTTTTAATCTAATTTACATTGTGTTTTACATCACGTCCATTGTGTAATATGCAACTGGGTTTTTGAAATTTTTTTGAAAAATATAACAATATGGTACTCATATTAAAGATAAAAAAACACTCGATTTTATGGTATAATTTTTTTTAAAACAAATGATGTATAAAAAAGTTACGGACGTTTAAAAGTTAGGGGGGTAATAGCATGTGACTTGCATGTGCATATTCTCTTTCCTCTTGTAGACAAAATTACTCTTTCCATTTAATTACTCATAAGACACTTGTCACTCTCTGGTGCCTTCTTACCCTTCTTATTTTTAAATCTTTTGTATTATAACTCAAGCCATAAAATAATAAAAACATAACATATTGTCCGTTTCTCTTTTAAGACCGAGTGTATAGTCAATTAAACAATTACACATCACATTTTTTTTATTGAAATATGCAAACACTTTTCAACCATTACAGATAGTCTAACTATTACACATAATCTTACTATACGATCATTACATTTTGAGAATGGTTTGCAATAGTTTTTTTTACTATTTAGTTAAATTATTACACATAGTCCGACGATACGATCTTGCAACATAAACTGAATCAAAACCATAAGATAATTAATAATTATTTCTTATAAGAAAACAATTTAAAAGAGAATATTTGGTAACTTTGTAGTGATATGAAAGGGTATGCCCGGCAAGTTGATTCATGTGACACGAAAGATTTTCAGTGGATTGGATAATTTTGCCCCTTCAGTCTTCACCTATCCTTTTTCCTGTTTTGGATTATTATTATTCCTTTAAAAAGTGGATTACTATTATTCTTTTAAATAAAACAAGATATATATTATTGGTGCTATCAATAAGTTGTGAGAGGATGAGCAAGAAATAAGAAAAAAGTTTGTACTTTGTACTCATTATCTTATTTTCTTTTAAGAAAAACACGAGAGATGTATTTTTTATTAGCTAAATTGTATTTTCAACATATACAACCACATGGCAGGGAATAGTATCACCCTGTCATTGGTTCAAATTGGCAGTCGTCCCTCCTTAGTTGAACCAACCACGTTATTATTTTATACACACTTTAAAATTACATTTTTGTCCTGGAATAGTGGTTCTCTACCATTGGTTCAAATGGGCGGCGAGCCGACGAGCAACACCCATTGGACCAACTAGTTTATTATTTTATATCCACTTTAAAATTACGTTTTTGCCCCCAGTTAAAAGATACGGTTTTGCCTCAACTTCAAAATACATTTACTCTTTTGCCCCGAGCTAAAAAATACGATTTCCCCCTCGATAAAAAATTACGTTTTTACCCTCAGCTAAAATTACGTTTTCGCCCCAGTTCGAAATAATTTTTTCCCCCCGGCTCAAAATTACGATTTTACAACAGTTTATTATTTTATTCCTACTTTAAAATTACGGTTTTGTCCACAGTTTAAAATTACGTATTTGCCCACAGTTCAAAATAAATTTATGCTTTTGCCCCAGCTAAAATTTACAAATTTCCTCTCGGTTCAAAATTACGATATCACTCTCATTTCAAAATTACGTTTTTACCCCCAGTGCAAATTAAAAATATGGTTTTCCCCTAGCTAAAAATTATGATTTTACCCTCGGGAAAAAAAATTTAAGTTTTCCCTCAAGTAAAAATAAAAATATGACTTTGCCCCCAGCTAAAAATCGTGTCAAAGAGCTGACTAACACTCTTTTTACTTTTTCGTTCTGGCAAAAATATATTACTTTTTTTTTAATTGGTTGAGAATTATTCGGTCATCGCCCCGCAACCGGGGAATCACCTAGTTATCCTACATATACATTTACCATGTTAAAGGAATAGTGCCAGGCAGCTTGCCTGACACTTTCCTATTGGACCAACCCATTTTTAATTCAATTTTATTCTCAGTTTAAAATTACGCTTTCGTCATTCGTTTAAAATTACGTTTTTGCCCCCAGCTCAAAATAAAATTATAATTTTGCCCCTCAGCTCAAAATAAAATTATAATTTTACCCTTAGCTCAAAATTACGCTTTTTCCCTCGATTCAAAAACTCATTTTTAATTTTGTTCCCAGTTTAAAATTACGGTTTCGCCCTCCGTTTAAAATTACGTTTTTGCCCCGGCTCAAAATAAAATGTTCTTTTTCCCTCTAGCTCAAAATTACGATTCTGCCCTCAGCTCAAAATTACGTTTTTGCCTCCAGCTCAAAATAAAATTATGTTTCCCCCTAGCTCAAAATTTATTAGATGCCTGTCACTTCCCTATTGACCAACTCATTTTTTTTAATTTTATTCCCAGTTTAAAATTACGCTTTCGTCCTTCGTTTAAAATTTCCTTTTTGCCCTCAGCTCAAAATAAAATTATAATTTTGCCCTAGCTCAAAATACGCTTTTGCCCTAGGTTCAAAAACTCTTTTTTAATTTTGTTCCCAGTTTAAAATTACGGTTTCTTCCTCCGTTTAAAATTACGTTTTTGCCCCCCAGCTAAAAATAAAATGCTTTTTTTTTTCCTCTAGCTCAAAATTACGATTCTGCCCTCAACTCAAAATTACGTTTTTGCCCACAGTTCAAAATAAAATTATGTTTTCCCCATAGCTCAAAATTATGATTTTGCTCTCAGTTTAAAATCATGATTTTGCCTCCTGTTCAAAATATAATTCCGATTTTGCCCTCTATACAGACATACATGTTGCGAGAAAGAAATATTCGGCTTATTGCCCCGCAACGCGGGCGGGGCAAAACCTAGTTACCTACATTTACAAGTTAAAAGGAATAGTACCAAGCAGCTTGCCTGGCACTTTCTTATTGGACCAACCCATTTTTAATTTAATTTTATTCCTAGTTTAAAATTACGCTTTCGTCCTTCGTTTAAAATTACGGTTTTGCCCCCAGATAAAAAATAAAATTATAATTTTGCCCCTAGCTAAAATTACGTTTTCGCCCCAGCTCAAAATAAAATTATAAATTTGCCCTTAGCTCAAAATTACGATTTTGCCCTCGATTCAAAAACTCATTTTTAATTTTGTTCCCAGTTTAAAATTACGGTTTCATCCTCCGTTAAAAATTACGTTTTTGCCCCTAGTTCAAAATAAAATGTTGTTTTTCCCTCTAGCTCAAAATTACGACTCTGCCCTCAGCTCAAAAATACGTTTTTGCCTCTAGTTCAAAATAAAATTATGTTTTCCCCTAGCTCAAAATTATTAGCTCCCTGTCACTTCCCTATTGGACCAACTCATCTTTTATTTAATTTTATTCCCAGTTTAAAATTACGTTTTCGTCCTTCGTTTAAAATTACGTTTTTGCCCCCAGCTCAAAATAAATTTATACTTTTGCCCTAGCCCAAAATACGCTTTTGCCCTCGGTTCAAAAACTATTTTTTTAATTTTGTTTCCAGTTTAAAAATACGGTTTCGCCCTCTGTTTAAAATTACGTTTTTGCCCCCAGTTAAAAATAAAATGTTGCTTTTTCCTCTAGCTCAAAATTACGATTCTGTCCTCAGCTCAAAATTACGTTTTTTTCCCACAGTTAAAAATAAAATTATGTTTTCACCCTAGCTCGAAATTATGATTTTGCTATCAGTTTTAAATCATGATTCCGCCTCCTGTTCAAAATATAATTTCGATTTTGCCCTCTGTACAGACATACATGTTATGAGAGAGAAATATTTGCCTTATTGCCCCGCAACGTGGGTGGGGCAAAAACTAGTTATGTAAACATCTTGTACAGTATTTAGTGTCGAATTTTATCATATACTTGTATTTTGAATTTTTTTTGTATGGATAAATCCTATTGTTTGACTACGTAGCTCGGTTGACATCGGAGGGAAAATGAAAATGTAGTGTTGAAGGTTACAGGTGTCAAGTTTGAATTCGATCATAATCAGGTTTTACCATAGTGAGCATTTTGGGCGGCTTGTTTTTCCCCGAAGATGGTGGGCTTGGACTACCTAGCGCTGTCTAAGTTCGTTGACATATGGGGTCGTATTTTGCCATTGTATTACCTCGAGGTAGTCGTGGTTTTATTCGTTGGCCGTTCGAAAACAAAATCTTATTTTTGACTTAAAACCTAGTATAAACTGTAAAGGTGGGTTTATAATATTTTTCAAATAATATATGTATGTGTATTAAAAAAATTATTGAACTTTTAACGCTAATGTAAGTTTTCCTACTGTCCTACATATACAAAAACAAGTTAGGGGAATAGTGCCACGCAGCTGCGTGTCACTTCCCTATTAGACCAACCGTTTTATTATTTTATATTCGTTTTAAAATTACGGTTTCGTCCTTAATTTAAAATAAAATTAGGTTTTTGCCCCCACTTCAAAATAAAATTATGTTTTTGTCCCTCGCTCAAAATTACGATTTTGCCATCGGTTCAAAATTATGATTTTATCCCCATATTACAATTACAATTACAATTTTGGCCCCAGTTCAAAATAAATTTTTGCTTTTGCACCAAACTAAAAATGATGATTTTGCATTTTCACCCCGTTTCAAAAATTATGATTTCGCCTTCAGTTTAAAATTATGTTTTTGCCCGGTTCAAAATAAAAGTATGCTTTTGCCCCCCAATTCAAAATTACGATTTTGCCATCAGTTCAAATTTTTATTTTGCCCCAGTTCAAATTAAAAATATAGTTTTGTCCCCAGCTTAAAATTACGATTTTGTCCTTAGTGCAAAGTTATATTACGATTTTGTCTTTGGTTCAAATTTATAGTATTGCCATCACTTTAACTTTTGGCAAATTACGATTTTACCCAACTCAACAAATACAACTTTGCCCTCAGTTCAAATTATAGTATTGCTATCGTTTTAGTTTTTCTAGCAAAACTATAAGAGTGTTTTTTTAATTGGTTGACTGGATTTAATTTTTTTCCATGTGAAGGAGCTGTCTAACACTCGCTCATTAATCCTGACAAACTACAGTTTTGCCCTGAGTGTCACACCCCGACCGCGTAAAACAACAAATCGCGGCGGAAACGTCGGGGAGTGTCGTAACAGAATCATTGTTTCACAACACATGGTGTTTAAAGATTTGTTTTATTACGTTAATGAACTCATTGTCTTAATACAAAGTAGATAAATACAAATAATTGTCTTTCAAGTTTTAAAGTCACTAAGGCACGGGTCCATCCTATGTGTAGCATGCATCAACAATCATCACATTGTAGTACCTGAAACATATGTGAAAATAAAACGTCAGCATAAAAATGCCTGTGACTCTGTGAGTAACATAGGTTTTGTGAATTTGATTCATGGCTTTGGATAGTACAAGAAAAAGTTTTGCGTTTACAAAAAATAGCCATGAATCCTTGTAAAAAGTTTGGTTTCTAAAACACATTGTTTTGATAAAAAGGTTTGTAGTATATGTAGAAATATACTTTAGTTTTGAAAAGACCGGATAAGTAGTATATCAAAATATACTTTAGTTTTGAAATAGTTAAATAGGTAGTATATCAAAATATAATTTGGTTAATGAAATAATAGATTTGGTAGTATATCTCAAGTATACTTTGGTTTAAGAATGAAAGTATCGATAGTATATCAAATTATACTTTGGTTTGAAAATAGCATATCAACTATGCTTTAGTAGTATATCAAAATATACTTTAGTTTATGAAATAACAAAGTCGGTAGTATATCAAACTATACTTTAGTATAACAGTATCATGTTGGTAGTATATCGAAATATACCTAGATCATGATTTGGAAGTATATCAAACTATACCTTAGTAAACAATATCATATCAAACTATGCTTTAGCAAAACAGTATCACGTTGGTAGTATATCGAAATATACCATATATCGCGATTTGGTTATACATTCAAACCTTAGTGCATACACTTTTGAGACTATAGAAATACCACAAAGGCATATTCTATTTGGTTAAAATTTGGTTTCTGACATTCCCTACAACAGGAATTGGGTGTCTAGTCCTAGAGCGCTATATCGTACTACCAATCGGCTTGATCATTGTTAATGAATGTATAAATAATAGTATAAATGAACATATAGTTCTAACAAGTTTTGGAAAACAATGTTTAAGCCATGGATAATTGTTCAAGTTTGTCAAAAGTATAAGTACTAAGCATGTGTAAACATATAATTAGAAATCATGAAAATAATGCATAGGCACATATGTATCACCCCAAAACATTTGAAAGCGGTAAAAGATGGGACTATGTACTCACTTGAGATTGCAAGTATCCTTGATTAAGTGTCCTAACGAAGCTCGGGAAATCAAGGAATCAAGTGGCACTTGGTGTTCAAAGGCTAGAAGGATGATCTTAAAACTCAGGTAGGTGGTTCCTTTGCAGGGATTCCTCCACTTAGAGTTCCAAAATTGAAATGAGCAATGAATGAGGAAGAAGTGGAGGGTATTTATAGTTGTGGTGAGGCTCTAGGATCATTAAAAGTGGTTTGTGTAGCCACCAAGCAAGAAATCCTAGCCATACATGTGTAATTAACAGCTATACTTTGCTTGGAGAGGTGTTAACTTGGCTACCACACAAAGAAATTGCAAGAATGGCCCCTGAATTATCAATCTGCTGCTAAAAATAATTTTCTGTCCAGATGTGGTGGTGGCGTGGCGCCACAGCACAGCCCCTAGGCTGTGGCGCGACGCGACGGGGTGGGCTGCAGTTTCAAAGTTTGGCAGAAATGGTCCCTGCACGTATTTAAACTTGTGTTCGATATTTTTAACCTCCATTAAGCCATTTTCAAGGCTCTACAAGATCGTCAAAGTGTAGGGGACCTGAAATATGCTCGGAAATATCACGGATGTCGGTTCGTTTGGTCGTACGGTCACGTTGTTCGGTTACTTACGACGAAACTCTAACGGACGCGAAAACGAACCAAATTAAGCGACGAATGGTATTTTTGCATGCCGATCACTAAAATAAAAATATTTTAGTGTCTACAAAAATTTTGGATGTCCAGATGTGGTCAGAACGTAAGATATGCGCGTAAATGCAAACTTACGCCGATTTTGACGCTTTTAGTCCCTTTTGATCAAATAAGCGTATTTTCGAATACCGAACCCCTCAAAGCCTATTTCTAAGCTATGTAAAGGATATTTAGGGTATGTTTAGCTTATGATCAAGTTCCAGGATGTTCGTTACTATACAAATCAGCATAGTTTCACAATTTGACGCAAATAGTCCCTGCGATCGAATAAACTTGTTTTTGACACACCAAACCTTTCAAAACTTATTTCTAAGTTACGTAAAGGTTATTTAAGGTATGTTAAGCCTATGTCACTATTCCGGAGTGTTTGTTGCGTTAAACTGATTACGTTTACGCATCAGTTCGCGTATAACCTTCCAGAAAGCGATTTAAAGCTCGAAATTGAACAAGAATTGATATGTGCAAATGATACGCATATTTATACAAATCCCAAGTACGAAACACAATATTTCATTGGTTTGGTATTTGTTTGATGGTCGTAGTGACACTGGTGTCACACTGAGCTCAGAACTACGGTCTTGTCATCGTTTTAATCTGTTTCCTAACAAAACTATAATAGTGTTTTTTTAATTGATTGAGAATTATTCGGTCATCGCCCCGCAACGCGGGCGGGGCATCAACTAGTATAGTTACAATTTGAAGTTTGATGTACAGTAATAATGATAATATTTTATTCAAGTTTTTAAATTTTATAATAATAATATTTTATTTAACTTTTTAAATTCTTATAGTTTGATGTACACCCAAGCTAGAATTCTCATTCTCAATTTTTTTTTTGGGAAACGGGAAGCCCCCGGGTAAACTTTTATTAATATCTAAAAAACCAGAATACAAACAAAGTTCAAATGTTTATATGACGACTCGCCGTAAAAACATAGAACAAAAAAGAAAACAATACATCAAACACAACATAAAAAAGGAAATAAAACTAGATTTACAAGCCACCTCAATGGTAAACAGTAACGGTAATAATATTTTATTTAATTTTTTGAATTTATATAATTTCATTTAAGCCAGAGTTACCAATTTGAAAACCACATAATGAAAAGTTTTACATTAAAATATTAAATCTATATTCTATATAGATGTATTCTTTCTATAAAATAACCTTTCTTAATTTTCTTTTATAAATAAATATAAATATTTTAAATTAAGTTGGTATTATTAAGTTAAATGAGTGTTCGGTAATGTATTGATACGTATTGTGACGAATCGAATTGATGCCTTCACAACAATATCGGTGTCACGTCGATTCCGACCAAACAACGGTACCGGTATTAGAACTATTGGAATCCTTACTGATATTCTTTTTTTCTATGTTTTTTTATTAATGTAAAATAACGATGTTTATATCCTTTAGTTTCATGACGTAAATTTTTCCCGAAAATGCGTCGGGTCATATATAACATGCTCTTATGCTCAAGGGCGGACCTAGTAAGAAGCCAGGGTGGGCGGGCGCACCCCCTGAAAAAAAAAATTAGGGTATTTTATAAGGTAAAATTCTCTCCGCACCCCTTGAAAATTTGGTTAAACCCCTTATCCGCACCCCATGAAAATTTTTTCTGGGTCCGCCACTGCTTATGCTTATTATAATTTATATTTTCTGTTGATCTATGTTTTGACGTATTATTTTTTTTACGGAAACGAGTCGGGTCAAATATATAATATGCTCTTATGCTTATTATAATGTATATTTTCTGTTGAAAACTTACAAAGGAAAAAACGAACTTGTATTGAAAATAAAGAAATAAAAAATCAATTATGTTTGATCTGAAGTGATTTTGAATAGAAATTTATATTGAAACGTTGATAATTATAAGCACATCGTAACGATAAATTCGAAATTTCATAAAATATTATATTCTAAAAATTATTTGGGAAAAAATATGTTAAAAAATAGTTATATTATTCAAAACTCATAAAACATCGGTTTGTAATTCGGAAAAAAACTTAACTCCGTTAAGCAATTTTTAACGGCGGACTATTATCGGCTAAAGTGGACCAGTTCGGATTATTATCGGCCAATAACTAAGTTGAGATTATTATCGGCAAAATTGAGTAAGTTCGGATTATTTAAATCCAATTTGCCTAGTATATCTATGTCTATAACTTGTACCATGCTGTTTGATTTTTACTATTCAAACAAGTTTTGGTGTGGTTTCTTTAACATATGGATATTTGTATGTAATTAATGTGTGTAAAATAAAGAAAGTGAGATCGAGACTCGATAGTGAGAAACAGTGTCATGGCGCCAATATCTTTCTAGATCTCTACCAACCCAACAATTATTATCTGGCCATGAGCCAACCAACCATCACACCTTTTCAATTATTGGTCATTTAATTATTGTAACAACATTTTTTCAATTCCCCCTTTTGATCTTTTTAAAAATTGAAATTATGGTTGTAATCAAATTTTCATTAGAGTTAATTACTATTTTTGTCCTTGTGGCTTGTCAAAAATCATTATTTCAGTCCATTAGTTTAAAAAATACGATTTCAGTCCCTGTGGTTTCACTTTCGTAACCATTTCAGTCTCTGTGGTTTGACTTTCGTAACCATTTCAATCCATTTATTTTGTAAGTACAGGGACTGAAATGGTTACGAGGTGGACTGAAATGGTCACGAAAGTGAAACCATAGGAACTGAAATCACAATTTTTAAACTAATTGACTGAAATAGTGATTTTTGACAATTCACAAGGATGAAAACAATAATTAACTCTTTACATTATCTCTTCTAACTAATAAGTAAATAAGCAGCACTTTTCATGTGTTATAATAAAAAGAATGCTTTTACGTGTCGTTATGTAGTCATCATATAGACACAAGTGCTTTCACATTTCACATCTTTAAACCCTTGTCGTGGCCACATGTCCCTAGCTGCCCCTCCCCCTTCATAAAAACCATCGTTCCCCTTGCCCTACACCCGAGACTCCAATCAAGTACTTGAGCCCGCACCCTCATTTTTAGCAATGGATATATTTGTATCAAGAAAGAAAAGTTTAGCAAGAAACTACCCAGAGGTACACCAATGCTATATTTCACAAATTTCATTGAATTTACACTAGATGGACCATTTGTAACACCCATATACGTTTTTGACAAAAGTCGCAACGAAAATTCATGCCATAAAATTTCTTTCTTTATAAGTACCTTGACTTACTTTAAAATTTCATTTTAACATAACTCTTTCACACGACTTTATCAATCGACTTATTTACTAAGTAAAAACATAGCTTATGTTTACTGCATTATATGCATCAACGTTCCCGTACAATTTATCTTGTGACTCGGTCTTCGATCTCTACTCCTTGATGATCCTTCGAGACTCGTATTACCTGCACTCACCACAAAATTCATAACATTAGTACACATTATAACATACAAGATTCATTCTCGTTTACTTTTCATTCCGTTATTCTCTTTACATTCCAGCTTTCCATCTGTTTATACAACCCGTGGTGAGACTTCCTTATCATACCTGCGTTACACTTCATTCACAAGGCACACTATAATTATTGTCAATACTCAATTGCAATGAACACATGCATACATAATTTCACACATACTTGTATAAATAAGTCGTTCACACATAACTACTTACATACATATACACATGTCTACATACCCACATACCTACATCCTTACATACATTCATAACATTATACATACATGTATACATACACCCCTACTTGCAACATCCCTACACTCATACATGCATACCCATATACATATCTTCATACATCCGCGTATACTTGATTACATACGTATGAACATACATACTTACCTCCACGCATACCTACGTTTCCTAAAACATATATTAAATTGGTCATACATAGCTTACAATTGTTTAAAACGTGTTTAAACAGGCTCGTGACTGAAAATAAACACCCAGCAGCAAGTTTGCTGCCATTTTGGGCCCTCGCGGGCGCGACGAAGTGCACCCAAAGCCTTCGCAGGCCGCGAGCCTTGTTGCGCTGCACGACCAACCTTATCTCCTTCCGTCGCATGGCGCGACGACCTCTTTTTGAAAGACAGTTCGCAGCTGGTTGCTGCATATTCCCAGCATAACAAATTTTTACGGAAACGAGCATAACTCTCTCGTTTTTGATCCGCTTTACTCGATTCTTTTCCTATGTGATCGTAATTTGATTCTCCATCACATGGAGTAAAAATCCAATATTCAGACTACCAAAATTTGGGACTTTAAGGCCTTCGACTTATTACCCTTTTACCAAATTTTGACCCGTTCATACATTTATCAACATAACCTGTTTGTTTGACCTTAACTTCATATGAACTTAATAATTTCAATATCGTCTATCATAAAAGATTAAATTTCCGGATGTCTTGCATCCTCTTAACCCATTTTCGCTCAAAAGCTTGATTTGACCTGTTAAGGGTATTTACGCGTTTTAAGATCTCTGACTTACAAAAAAACATACTCCTCACTTACATACTTGTCCAAAACATTTCACCTAATCAACTAACTTATTTCTAGAAAACTTTTAGGATCGTTTGCCCGATATACCCATCAAGAGCGTCTTGGTCAACTTTGTTCCGTCCTTTACAACAAGGACTTCATTGCATATTTAACCAATCTCACTACTTAACTACAACTCTAATAGCACATACCTGGCTCGGATCAAAGCTATGACCCGTTTTAATACGTCATCCGTTAAATGGCTCGTTATAGCAACGAAACTCCTTTCGCTATTCATTCTGTGAATTCATAATGCTTGACAAAACAATTCATTAGTCGATATCGCCAAATGGTGATATCTTCACCATTTGACCCGTTGAATCTAAATATCCATTTTATCCTTGTGGGATTTTAATTATCCATTATCCCATCCATGTAACTTATTCTTTTGTTAACTCGTAACCAAAATTACCATAATACCCTTTTACCCCCTTTTGACCATCAAACTTAGTTTCTTGTCATAAACACCTGTCGTTCTTATATTCATCTAGAAGAGTTAAGTTTCGGCACGTGTTACATTTTTTTAAACTTCTTTACCATGTCGTTCTTATATTCATCTAGAATTTTCTTTCGCTTGCCTAATTATACAATTTCATACATCCACGCGTTGAGTTTACATACCAGGGGTTAATTCGTCTTATTACTTGCCTTGATGCCGGTCCTAGGCCGCATTCACGGATCATCCCTTCCGAACAATTGCGCTTACCCTTCGCATAACCTGCGTGCTCTTGGCCTTATGAATAGCGTATTAATAAATGATTAGCATATTCCGTCTGTCTTATCCACTGATCGTGGTCACATATGTCGTACTAGGCGTTAAATAGATCTTATACGAACATTCATAGGCTTTGAACAGCTTAGAAACATCAAGACACGAAAATAAGACAAAACAATGAAATATCAGCGGATTGATTTCCGCTACCCGTCGGCGACGGCTTCATACCCCGTCTGCGACGGGCTTCATAAATGGGCGTCGCCCACAATAGCCCGTAGGCAGGAAGTTAAGCCGTCGACAAACATAAGCCCGTCGGCGACGGCTCACAGCCCGTCGGCGACGGCCATCCCTTAGCAGAAACGCTGGAAAACCATTTTGGGGTGTTTTGACTATTTCCCGGGTCCGTTTTCAGCTACACGGGTCCCGGGACTTCTTATTTTACTCACCTTATCACTTCATAGCCTGCTCGAATCTTAAAACTTATACCGTAACACACTATGCATACTCATATTAAACGAATGTTTAAAATTTTTACCTCATTGGCGAATCTCGGAGCGAGCACACTTTCAAAAGAGCTGTCGGTTTGAGTTCAAGCATCACATCTTATGCTCGAATCCCTCAAACCTTGGCTCTGATACCAACTTGTAAGGACCGTCTTTCGTCTTTATAAATTAACTTACAAAGATAATTAAAAGACTTCAAATTAATAACATTAATACATGCTTTTGAAAAAAAATGGGCATGACCCGTCCGTAAGACGGGTATACCCCTGTTATCAACATAAGTAAGACAAATACCATTCTACAATTCGTTTGACAAGGCCCTACTAAAAACCTAGACATCAAGCGTTAAAATGTATGTCTACTAACAAGTTGTACAAAATAGAAAATTTGGACCAAAACATTAGTGCAACTAGCGGAAGCGCTTGATATGACATATCATGAACATGTGCTCGCTCCAATTCTCCAAGTCGCCTAAATTGAGGATTTACCTACATTCAACAACAAAGCTTTAAAAAGTTAGTCGTTATACTTGATGGCTTATAAAACCGTCATTTTTAATTCCATTCGTGTACGTACTTTCATTTCTCTTACGCATTCGATTACCCAATTAAATGGGTATAACATATACTCTCATACAACTAACCCGTTAGTAGGTGGTGACGACCAAACATAAAATATTGTATAAACTAAAACGTCCATAGCATATTCTAACCGCTTAAGTTACTTCAACCCGATTATCCTTCCAACATTCAATCATTTCATTACTATATTAACACTTTGAAAGTCCGACATTCATAACCTGCACATTCAAACATACTCAATAATAACTAGGTTAGCAAACCCGTAATCTCAACATATTCAAGTACTACATCTTCGTAAAAAGGTCGCCAACCATTTATATGCATCTATTTAACTACAACACAATGCACGCCTTTCGCATAATTATACACATACATACATATATATATATATATATATATATATCTTCTATACACATCACGCATACTAATTTATACGACTTAGACTCACCATGACTCCAATTATTCATACTTACATACTATCCTATTCTCTTAACTTAATTAACACACCTCCCTAGTCATGCATATGACCATCCGATAATAGACTTACTTACAAACAAGATCCATCCATTCGCATGTATAACACATTCGGTCAAAATCTTATAAAGGGAAACCATCCAAACCCCCAGGGGACGTAAATTACGGCCTACCCAGCAAAATACGGCCCAAAATACGGCCTAAAATACGGCCTGTCTGCTGTTTACGGCCTCAAACATGATGCTGATGCAGGGGAGGCCATAAATTCCGGCCTGGGGCGTAATTTACGGCACCTGTATCTTTGTTTCGTCCGTTTACGCTAAAACTTGCGTAACTTTCAAACCGTTTACCCGTTTGACCTCCCGTTTCTTCCTACATGATTGTAAATTAACATTCTATCATGTAAACTTGAAATCCAACATCCGAGTTAAGGAATTTCTTAACTTATACGTGTTCGGCTTATTATTCATCTACGAATTGTTCGACCCGTTCATGCATTTATCAAAATAATCTATTGATTTGACCTCAACTTCATATGAACTTAATAATTAAACATTATATTACTTAAACAAACTAAGAAGTGATTATGGAAATCACTTACCTCGTGCATCCGGGTTCGTATCCGATTCTTTGCCTCCTCTCGACCCGTTAGCCTTTCATGCTTGAGTCCGTCTTGACATAATTCCTATACTTTCATGTCACCAATTTACATTTTCATTAGCATACATCATTGTACGTGTTAACGATCATATCAACCGCATATTTCACATTTGACTTCCTTTAGTCACAACTAACAAGCATAAGACATATAATCAATTTCATATCCTTTCAAACTAATGTAATTCATCATGTCATCACAATAACGCGTATTAACATAACATGTACCATACGACTTCCTATGATCCTACCTTTACGACAACAAATCAAATCATGCTTCTTATGCGTAGATGCGTAGTTAACTTTCAAAAGTTACGGTTTATTGTATAAACTTTCAACTTAACCTCTTATATACGCGACATCATATTAGGCTATACTTACGACACTTGTATTGTATGACATCTACAACTACATGATCACTTACTTATATACACATACACATACACATATACATACATAATCCATTCTATCCACACTTGCATTCTCATATTTTCACAACTAACACTTTAACCCATACTAAGCTAACCCAACATTGATTCAACATAATATCCACATGAACTATATCTAAAACACACTTCTCATGTTAGTTTACTATCAAATACCTCATTTTCACATTCCACATATATTCATCTTTTTCTTACATACAATTTCATTTATCAAGCTCACCTAGGCATTTCATCAAGCACTTGGTGTGCATACCACTTTCTTAGCACAATGTACAACCCATTCATGCACGATCTTCCATATTCTTATCTTCATTCATCAAATTCAACTAAACATCCATTTATTTCATGTCCTAATCAACTTATCTAAAATCATTTATCACATACAACATACTACATCACAAATTATACAATTATTGAACATGGTGATTTACTCACTTCATCATCCCAAATGGGTTTTACTTCAAAACATGAAATTAATCAAAATCATGCACAACACATGTTCCATAAGATGATTCTAACACATATTCATGCTAAATCTCATACGAATTTGTGGATTTGATCATAACCCACTTCATCAACTCTCATTAAAACTCATAATTTAACTCACCTTATGTTCAATGTACATGGATTAAAGAGGAACTAATGTTGGAACCTGAAGGTTTATTCATGTAGGTTAGTATAGTTTAAGGGTTGATTATGTACTTGTTTATTTTACATGTTTGGGTTGATTTTGTAAGGGTTGGGCTAGTCTACTTTATGTCGCAATGGGCTTAGGGTTTAGCCCGGTTGTTTTGTATTTAAACAAACCTCAACATCTTGGTTGAGGTTATTGGTCAGTTTGTTGGTTGCGACACAAGAGAACCGAGTTCGGTTGAAGTCTTGTATCAGTCTTTGCTTTATCATTGAATGCAAGATTTCGGTTTGTGATTCATTTATTATTCTTGTGTTGATTATTATTGTTTGTTCTTGAATCGACTTGTGATTGTTTTCCGCACCTTCACAAGTTAAAGGTTGATATCATTGAAAGATCCTTAACGGGTTTTACAATTGGTATCAGAGCCATTGAAGTCTTTCAAGGCTCGGTTTTGATATCATTCAGATTCAAGAACCTGTTTTGCTACTGACCCAGTTTTGTTGCTTGTTTTTGCAGTGAAAATTATTGCAATACTCAATCTGTTCTTGATCGAATCTTTAAAAAAAATTGCTGATTTTGGTTTGTTGATTTCAGAAAAGGTGTTTGCTGAATTTTCGGGAAGTTGGTGTTCAACAGATTCAAAGATTACGATATCTTTGAATTCTTGAAAGTGCTGAAAAATAGGGATTGCGAGTCAACAGATCTTATCTCTTATCTGTTTTGCAGGTTTCGACTCGCAACCGTCATCAGTTTCGGCTCATCCTGTTTGATTTCGACTCGCAACCATCATCAGTTTCGGGTCATCCTGTTTGATTTCGACTCGCAACCATCATCAGTTTCGGTTCATCCTGTTTGGTTTCGACTCGCAACCATCATCAGTTTCGGCTCATCCTGTTTGGTTTCGACTCACAACCATCATCAATTTTGGCTCATCCTGCTTTGGTTTCGACTCGCAATCAATTACGGTTTCGAGTTGTTTGATTTTTGGTTTTGACTCGCAACGACACTGATCACGGACTTTGGACCTGTTGACTTTTTGGACTTAAAATTTAATTAATTAATTAACTGATTAATTAAACATGTCGACAAATAACACTGATCTAGCTGCCCTTAACAAACAACAAGAACTGGACTCAAAGGTTGGAACCACTACACGCATTCCCAGGTTAATCGATGCAAATGATTTTCCAGAATGGAAATGGCGTTTTGAACAGCATGTGAAGGTCAAGGACTCAAAGATATGGAGAAGCATCTTAAGAGGTCCAAGGGAGATTATGACTGACAGTCCTACCGAACCCGGACTAAAAGTAAAGAAAGCAAAGAGTGAATATACTGAAGAAGATTTCAATATACTTGAGGAAGATGAAAGAGCACTGTCCTATTTAACCATGGGATGGGGCCCTGATATTGCTATTGGCTTTCGCACTTGCAAATCTGCTAAGGAGCTTTGGGAATCGTTGATTGACGTTTATGAAGGGAATGAAGACATGAAAGAAAGTCGAAGGAACTTGCTCAGACAGAACTTCAATAACTTCAATCACCTCTATGGGGAGACTGTTGATAATCAGATTCAGAGGTTCATCAAGTTAGTCACACAAATGCAGATGGAAGAGATTCCTACTTCAAATGCGTCAACAAATAGGCAACTTTTAAATGCATTACCTAAAAGCTGGGATCATCATGTGGCTATGATCAAGAAAACAAAAGATCTTGCTAGATGCAGTTTATCTGAAATGATCTCTCATATCAAAGCATGTGAATTGGATGATAAGCAAAGAGAGACCAATCATAAAAACTGTATGTTAGCTGCAGGATTCACTGTTGCACCATCTTCGTCGAACAACAATGCAGCTCTCTTGTCTCAAGGAGGTTTTCAAATGTTTAGCAATGCTGCATCTGTTAAAGCGGCTCCCAGTCCAACAAACATTTACTACTCTGGGTCTTCTGCTCAAGTTGCTCCATCATTTCCTAATGCTGCTCCTGCTTCTGCTGTGAACGCTTCTTCCGCAGCTTCCGCCTCCACTGTGAACAATGAGATGATAGCTTTCTTTACTAAACAGTCAAAGGAAAATTTGGATATCGCAGCCTCCATTATCAATTGTTTGAACGCTTTTGTTGCAGGAAAAATTGATCCTCCAAAATGGTGTAGCGAAGACCTATATCAGATTCATCCTGATGATGTTGAAGAAATGGACATCACCTGGCAGATGGCGATGGCTGCTTTCAGGGCACAAAAGTTTATTAAAAGAACAGGTAAAAACAGGTGGGGCACTGCTTGGAATGGAGCTGCTAAGGTGCCTTTTAACTTGCGCTGTTATAACTGTCATGAGGAAGGACACTATGCTCGAAATTAGACAAAACCTCAGATAAACAGAGAACAAACTCCTGCACAGCCCGCAACACCTAATCGAGAAAGAGCTCTTGTGACCACGGCTAGTATAACAGATGCTGCTGCTACTGGAAGTCCTCAGCCACAAGGATTAGCCCAAGCCCTGGTGGTTCAGCCCAACATCAACTTTGATTGGAATTCAGAGATTGAGCGTCTGAACATTTCTGCTCCAGAAAATCAAGCTGCTTCAAATAATATTGCTTTTATGACCTCAAATAATCAAGTGTCTGCACAAGAGGAGGAGACTGCAGCTGAAAACTTTGCTTTCATGACTCAGATTCTCTCAGCTCCTGTTAAAGGTCTAACCAAAGAAGAGGTACTTTCTGCTTTCTGTACTCCTGAATGTAGAGAAAGAGTTGAAGTTTATAGAATGCACAACGCTGAGTTAATTCAAGATTACAATGATATAAAGAATAAAAATTTTACTTTATCGAAAAACGAAAAACTTTTCAAAGAAAAGATCGAAGCTCAGCGAAAAGACATCATCAAACTCAAGGATGATGTAAGTGTAAAATCATCTCAACTCTTATACGTTCAGGAAAAACTGTGCGCAGTGACTAAGGAACTGGAAGATATCAGAGACAAATATCAAATTAATGAGCTCAATATCAAGAAATTTGATTCTTCCAGTAAATTAGTAAAAAATTTGTGTGACCAACAACTTGCGTACAAAGAAAAGAAAGGGCGTGGTTTGGGTTATAATCAGACTCCTCCTCCATATAATGATAATTACACTTATATGCCAATGACTGAGGAGGAGATGATAAATGAGAGCAACATGACTTATGGTTCCAAAACCAACAAGTCGTTTTCTCATGACAAACAAGTTGAGAAACAGAAGTCTACTTCATTAAATTTTGTTTCCAAAGGCTCAATTGATCCTAACGTTTCATCTTCATGTGCAGATGATATTTCTGAAGTAAAGTGTGGAGATGTTCATGGGAGTGAACCAGTCGTTATTTCAAATATTTCTGAACCGTATTTTGAACCTTATTCTGAACCAACTGAATCTGACATTGCTTTTAGTCGTTCTTTATTTGCATCGTTTTCTGCTTATGTTTCATCTTGTGAGCCTGTTGTTTTGGGCAAAACTGATGATGTTTGTGTTGATAATTTGAACAATAAGTGTGGTGATGATTGTTTTTCAGTTAATGTGTGTGATTCTAATGCTTCTAACGTCTCAGTTAATGAAAATGTTACAGGTGAGGTCCCTCAGGATGCATTCAGTGAAACCACTGAAATGACTTCTCAAGAAAATCAAGAGTATCCTGATTCTTCTTCTGAACCTGTCTCAGTGGGTGTCCCTAATGTTGAATCTAGTGGGACCCCATTGGAAACTGTAGTAGAAATTGAACCTGAATCGTCTTCACATGATAAATGCGTTGAGGAAATGCATATTGATGAGACTTCTACACGTTCAGATAATGAACCTGAATTAGTTTCACATGACAAATGCATTGAGAAAACGCATATTGATGAAACTTCTCCTTGTTCAAATATTGAACCAAAATTAAGTAACAAAGAAAAGGATATTGATATAAGTGAGAAGTCATTAGAAGAAAAACCTTCAAAATGCTCAAAACAACCACAAGCACAACATGTTCAGAAAATCAAAACGTCAAATCATTCAAAATCAAGCAAATCGTGCAAAAGCTTTCAAAATACTCACAAATTGAAGCGTCAAACATGTTTTAACTGTGGCATCGCTGGTCACATTGCCAGAAATTGTGTTCAACTCCCAAGGGCATCGTACAAGAAAAAGTCAGTGCAAGATCAGAAGGTCATGTCTAACCGATATCGTTGTTCAGAGTCAATGACGACTGAAAAGACTAAGACAATGAAAAACAACTATCGCAAGACTAAACCTTCTGATCAGGATTGGAATGCAGCCAAACGCAAAAATCAAAAACAACAAAATGATTTTCGAAGATCTCAACATAATGCTTTTGGTAATTACAATTCTAACTGGTCAAACAAGCATTGGAAACCTAAAGCTAAGGCCAAGCAATCCAATCCATCTCATACATGTCATCGAAACTCTGTCTTTCAAAATACTTCAAAGTTTTTAAATAAAGAAAACTTAGTGTGGTAGAGAGTGACTTATAATGATGCACAAGGAAAACCCAGATCCACTATGGGCTGGGTTCCTAAATCTAATTAATCCCGCTAATCGTGCAGGAACAGCTGTGGAGGACTACCGTGCGCCTCTGGTACATGGATAGTGGCTGTTCCAGGCACATGACTGGAGACTTATCCCAACTGGAAAATGTCAAAGAATTTAATGGTGGATATGTCTCATTTGCGGGAGGAGATTCAGGCAGAATCACGTTAAAAGGAACTGTACGAAACGGCGTGTTAAGCTTCGAAAATGTTAATTATGTTCCAGAACTGAAACACAATCTGTTGAGCATTTCTCAGATTTGTGATCGAGGGAATTCAGTTCACTTTACAAAGAAAGGATGTCATGTTCTTAAACCTGGAATTGTCATTCCAGAAGACTGGTTCTTAATGTCAGCAGAGAGACGAGGAAACGCTTATGTGATTGATATGAACAAGAAACCGTGTGAAGAAATTACTTGCCTATTTTCGAAGATTTCAGAACATGATGGTCTACTGTGGCATCGTCGCCTTGGGCATGTGAACATGAAGAATTTGAACCGACTGGCAAAAGGTCAATTAGTGCGTGATCTTCCGATAAAAGATTTCATGTTGGTTGAAAAGTGTGTTGCTTGTGCAAAAGGAAAAGCTCATCGAAAACCTCATAAGGCTAAACCAGCACCCTCGACGAAGGCCGTGCTTGAACTACTTCACATGGATCTTTTTGGTCCAGTGAATGTGTTGAGTATTGGCAAGAAAGCTTATTGTCTTGTAATCGTCGATGATTATTCTCGCTACACCTGGGTATATTTTATCAGTCACAAGAATGAAACTGCAGTCTTGGTGAAACAATTTATAACTCTGGCTGAAAATCAAGTGAGTGCTAAGGTGAAGGTTATTCGATCTGATAATGGGACAGAATTCAAGAACGTAACTTTGGACACATTCTGCACTGATAAGGGAATTGATCGTCAGTATAGTGCACCACGGACTCCTCAACAGAATGGAGTAGCTGAAAGAAGAAATCGTACTCTTATCGAGGCTGCACGAACTATGCTGGCTGACTCGAAGCTTCCTAGTTTCTTTTGGGCCGAAGCTGTTAGCACGGCTTGTTACGTCCAGAATCATGCTTTAGTAAACAAACGACATATGAAAACTCCATATGAGATTCTGGAAGGACGTAAACCTTCGGTTTTGTAGGATCGATCTCGACCTAAATGAGTCGGTTGGAGAAGCTCTAATTCGTTTCAGAGGCGGAAACTAAGAAACGAATGGGTAAACAGCTAGAAAATCACTTTAATCCTCTTTATCATTCAATAACAAACGTTTACAGTACGAGGAAATACCGGCAGCACCTCGGTATAATATTTCTGAATCCTTACAAATGAATCCGTTTGACTCCTATTTATAGAGATGGCCCCTTCCGTTTGAAAGTAAACATAATAGTTCAAACGACCAACTCAAACGGAAGGGTCATTCAAACTTTCAATTCAAACGGAACCCTCTCTCAAACTTTCAATTCAAACGGAACCCTCTCTCAAACTTTGATTTCAAACGGAACCCTCTCTCAAACTTTGATTTCAAACGGAAGGGTCTTCATTCCTCTATTTCTTGCTCAATCTGATCTGTAATGAACCCGAGACTCGATGTAAGACGTAGTCGACAGACGTAGTGCACCAACAAACTCCCCCTCGGATGTTGACGGAGTCTTCAGTGTCGAGTCTTCAATTGTCAATCTACAATCTTAATCTGTCTCTAAGCTTCACTCTCAGACTTTTCTTGCAGGTCTTCAGACTCCCCCTTGCGATATGCTGGCATTTCTTCAGATCATCAGCTTTAGGATCGTCGTCTGGCTTTCTGTCTAGCAACTTTTCATCCTATCCTGCAAAAACTCTACCCAAAAATAAAATTTTCTGATAACAATTCATGGATAAGATTTTCAAATCTAATTTACCACTTGCAGGAATAATGTTTTTATTGTAAAACTTTTATCATTCCAATTCAACAATCTTCAAACACTTTCACCCAAACCATTTGTTCATCATGTTTAGCACTCGGAATTTTGAAAATCAGCTCTCCAAAATCAGTTGTCGAAAATCTTTTTAGATTTTTTTCAAAATTTATGCTAAAACACACTAAAATCTTTTTGGATTTTTGAAAGTACTGAAAAGCAGTAAAT
The DNA here is from genome assembly GCA_030545235.1 of Helianthus tuberosus. Taxonomy (NCBI): domain Eukaryota; kingdom Viridiplantae; phylum Streptophyta; class Magnoliopsida; order Asterales; family Asteraceae; genus Helianthus; species Helianthus tuberosus. The sequence continues at coordinate 58,615 of JARYGA010022408.1, read as the reverse complement.
GAAATATTTACAAACAATATTTTTTGTGAGTTTGTGCAAGAGGATCATATCAGTTTCTGAGACATATCACCAACACCATTAAGCTTCATTTCATTTTAAGTTCTAAACAGTTCACTTAGATTGTCAGTATGTTTGTCCACTTAAATTTTCACACAAAGTTCAATTGATCCGAGATACGATATTAATGTTTTAAGCTCTTGAACTTATTCGTGTGTCTCACTACTTGAATATACTCCCGTATCCAGATCCCAATATTCAGTCTTACAGGTGAGTATACCACAGATGATATCTGTCAGGGGAATAAATTATAGTACGAGGGCCGTGAGAGCTCAGGTCGATCTTTCGATACGCAGAGAGATGACGGCTTCGACTTTTGGTGAGTCCCCTTTAGAGGATCTTTTGCATTACAACAGCAGCGACTATCAATTTTATTGTTACATCAGCTTGCTGAGGGCGATGCTATGTTTCAAGCATTTGCAGAAAGCATTATCCGGGGACTAGGTCAGAAATTTCTTTCAGCAGAAGTCCCGGGATAATACCCCAGATATCACTGAGCATAAAGACCTAGTATCTCAGAATAAGGGACCTTTCAAACAAGATTTCAGGGGTTACCTATATATCCAAGTTTGTGTTAACCCACAGAACAAGCAAGTATGAAATTTATGTTTATATCTCGTCACAATCTACTAAATGTGCAAAAACCTACTGGCACATCATCAGTGAGACCGTTTATTACTTTTAACTTTCCAAATCTTTAGCGTGTTGTGATAGTCAACTGATGTACTATCATTTCCTCTTTTATGCAACAAAAACTCATTTTTTATTTTATCATGTTTTTTGCTTTTTCAAATTTTCAAATGTTTTTGGATTTTCTAAAATTCTTACTCCCCCTAAAATGCAAACACATTTTAGGAAATTTGAATACAAACTGTACAAGAACATGACAACTGATATCGAATTGCCTCAATTCGCCATCCACTTGGCATAAACAATCAGAACTCCCCCTCACAACAAACTATTTTCCCATTATGATTTCAAAACACTTAAGTTTGTTTTAATCAAATGGTTTTTCCGGAAAATAAGTTTTGTTGATTTTATCACTTGTAAAATTGGGGATCAAATCATCACATTTGTTTTACCAATCATATGTAGTAAATCAGATACAACTTAATGTCCCTGATTTACCACTTGAAAGAACAATCTAATCAAGCATTTTCAACCAATCATCATCTGTTGATTGAATTCTCAAGGTGCCGATTCCTACTCCTCGCTTACAAACCTGGGAGTTCCGGCAAGTCCTGCAAAATCTTCTCAAACATTTTATACAAATATGATAAAGAATGATGCCGATTCATGATCCACGATTACCAACTTGGGATCTCCGGCAAGTCAGGTTTTTACTCTTTGAAGAATATGTCCACCCAAGCCTGACCTTCCTTGGGTGTTACCGAGTTATCATCACTCGATTTCTTACCTCCCCTCTTCTTCTCGTAAAACTCTTTAACCCCTTTGACTTTTCGATCAATCATTTTTCCAAAAATATGTTTTACAGTAGGGTTAAAGGCCTTGTCAACATCAAAAACCTTTTTGTCATTATAAAATTGATTTGATATCTCAACTTTACCAACTTTCCTTTTGAAATTTTCAGCACGCAAAGGTGGAAAATTTTCATCGATCATAGTTGGAACTGATTTTTCAACCTTTTCTATAACAACCTTTGGCTCATCTGATTTTGTGGAATCAGATTCATCACCAGAACTGTTTCCTGAACCCTTAACAACCCATTTTTGATTTATCAGATTTTCTTTTCTTTTAACCACATTCTTTGAACATTCTCCCTTTTCAAAGATTGAATTTTCAAAGCCTGTGAACTTTCGGGTTGAAAGTTCAGTTTTCTCAACAACTTTCTCTTTCAGTTTACCAGATACTTCCTGTTTTGGTTTGAATGTTTTCGGACAATTCCTAGCAACATGACCAGCAATCTTGCACTGAAAACAGGTTCTGGTTTCTATCTTCTTTGGAACATGAATTTTCTTCAACTCTTCTTGCTTCTTGGCAAGGAATTCTTGATTTGTCTGCTTTCTGAATGCTTGTTCTTTCTCATCATCTAAAAAATTTCCTGAAACAAACATAGTTTTTGGTTTATAAAATTTTTCATTTTTATAATTTTTCGGTTGAATAAAACCAAGACCTTTCTTTTTGAAATTACGATTATGGTTTGATTTCTTTTGAAAACTGTAACCATAATTGTAACCCATTTTCTTGTTAATTCTTTGTTGCACTCTTGAAGTGTATTGTTTAGGTTTTCCGATAAGATTTAAATCTTTTATTTCAGAAATATTAATTTCTGTAATTTTGAAAACCTTTTGAATCATTTCAAATCTGACACTTCTTATTGGAAAACTCTCATCAGAATATAATTTGTTAGAACCTTTCAAAGTATATGCTACTTTGACTGATTCATCATTCAAATTAGATTTCGATAACAAAAATTGTTTATCATAAACCCGTTTGTCCTTTTTGATTGTAGACTTTGACGCATCTGACTCAGACTTTGACTCGGATTTGGACTCCGGTTTTGACTCCTCACAATCATCTTTATCTAACACCTGATCGACCACACTTTTTATCAACTTTGACTCATGATCAGTGTCGGACGACGTGTACGTGACATCAATATTTTCTGGCAAGTTATCTGACGGCCCAGACTCCCATTGTAAGTTTATTGCCTTCTCGACTCTTTCGGAATTTGGATTTCGAGGTAAAAATCCATTTTCGACCGGGGGCGGACATCTAGTGTAGACCACACTTGGTTTCTTACCAGAAGTCTTCACTTCATCTTTTGTCACAGCTTTCTCTTCTTCAGACATTTTCATTTCTTCAAATGTCTTCAAATTCTCCACTACGGGATAAATCCTGTCAACAACAAAAGAAGAACATGAGTAACTGTTTAATAACTTTTTAACTTTCTCAGTCTCTATCTTTTGTGTTGCCAGCTCCAACTCTAAATCAGCACATTTCTTGATATAAAAGTTAGCATCATCCAGCTGTCTAAGATATGCTACTTTCAAAGTATTCATCGCCATTGCTTGTTCACCACTCGAATCAGTATATTTGTTAATTTCTCTGTTCATTGTGTCATACGATTCTTTCAACTTGTGAATATTGTGCAATAACTCATTGTTTTGTTTGATTAACGAATCACAGTTCATGCACTTTTCAGGAACTTTAACAGGTTCAGCATCAACTTTGACTTCAAATTCAGGAACCTCTTTGACTGTTCGGTTTGATTGTAAAAATTCAGCTCTTCTCTTTTTCTCAGCTGTAGCTTCAGCTTTTAATCTCTCTTCCTCTTCTTCCTCTTCTTCAAGCTTTCTTCGTCTTGCTTCAGCAGCTTCCATGACTTTTCTGCACCTTTCGGCACATTTTAGATCGTAAGCATTAGCAAAAGTCATCTCTTTCAAGTGAAATCACAAGAATATACTTTCAAGCAAGATCTCTGTTTGAAGCGGAATCACAAAGTAATTTGGAGCTGAATCAGAATTTTGCAACTTGGAGTCGAACTGGTGAATATTTTGTGTGGAATGAAGGTTGACACACTGTGCGGAATGCTATAATCTGGATCAAAATCAACCAAACTTTTCAATGACCTCACTAAAACACACAACCTTGAGCGAATCTCGGTATCAAACAACTGGAATCGAATTAAGTTGAATGATTTGATATCAATGGGTCGAAAAGCTTTGAATGATGATTGAGCCGAGGATCTTGTATAACTGTTTTGGGCTGATGTAACAAATTTAAGACAAACAAACTAATTTGGCTGATCACTTTATATATTTTAGTTGGATCTTTATCACATGCCACTTTGATCTCATAAATGGTCGACAACTATTACACCAATTGATTTCTGATAGAACCGTCAACTTACACTACACAAGTGCCGATGATCTCTATTGACTTTGATTCCTTTTATATATACCCCACTTGAACTATTATATCACCTTTTATGTATGTAATTGAAATTTGCCGACACCAAAGATAATGCAAAAGCTACACAAGTGCCAATGTAAAAGACTTTAAGACAACTGACAATTATCTTTCTTCACATGCGCATGAACCGACAAAGTTGACCATTACTCAAGTCTCATTGGACCAACACTACCTAGTGGGACGGTGATGTTACTATCAATGTTAATTCACATGATGGACTTTAAAATTTGTATCAAATGGGCCGACAATATGAATCTTGGGCTGATTAATATGATATCACTAAAAATCTGATTGGACCCTTCTTGACCCTCACTAGTCTGACATCACATGTATCATTTTAATATGATTGGACCAATATATGAATTCACGTGATGAATTAATGAACCGACAACATGATCACAGAATATTCCTTTTTGGCTGAAATAATCACATGGGCATGACACATCTGATCAGATTAAAGCAATTATCACGTGAAGACTCAACCATTTTCAAACAGGAACCATTTTTCAAACTGTCATGTTAACAACTTTCAAACTGTAGGGTGTAACTTTCAAACTGTCAAGTCAGGTTCAAACGGTAGGGTGTAACTTTCAAACTGTCTGGTCAGGTTCAAACTGTAGGTTCAAACTTCAAACGATTGACATCAGTTTCAAACGATGGGACAGAATTTTCAAACGATGGACTATCTTTTCAAACGACAGATCTATGACATCATCAACTCGCGAACAATTTCAAACGGAACACATGATTTTGATCAGTTCCAGGTCGAATTTTGAATTCAAACTTTCAAGGATTAGTTAATTGTCAATTCCGATCAAAGTGTGAAGATTTAAGTCGATTTTATCCGTAAAAAGTATCGATTTTAAGAAAGAAGGTGTAGAAAATCAGATTTTCAAGCTGAATATGGCAAGAGCTTCTCGTCCTGAGCTCTGATACCACTTGTAGGATCGATCTCGACCTAAATGAGTCGGTTGGAGAAGCTCTAATTCGTTTCAGAGGCGGAAACTAAGAAACGAATGGGTAAACAGCTAGAAAATCACTTTAATCCTCTTTATCATTCAATAACAAACGTTTACAGTACGAGGAAATACCGGCAGCACCTCGGTATAATATTTCTGAATCCTTACAAATGAATCCGTTTGACTCCTATTTATAGAGATGGCCCCTTCCGTTTGAAAGTAAACATAATAGTTCAAACGACCAACTCAAACGGAAGGGTCATTCAAACTTTCAATTCAAACGGAACCCTCTCTCAAACTTTCAATTCAAACGGAACCCTCTCTCAAACTTTGATTTCAAACGGAACCCTCTCTCAAACTTTGATTTCAAACGGAAGGGTCTTCATTCCTCTATTTCTTGCTCAATCTGATCTGTAATGAACCCGAGACTCGATGTAAGACGTAGTTGACAGACGTAGTGCACCAACAGGTTTCACACTTTCGCATCTTTGGTTGTCCATGTGTGTTACTACTTATGGACTCTAATGGAAAGTTTGAGGTCAAAGGGGACGAATGTTACTTTGTTGGATATGCTAAGGGGTCAGCTTATAGAGTATACAACAAGGTAACTAAAAAGGTCGTCGAGTCGTGCAACATTGAATGGCTCGAGGAAAATGCTACGGACGCTAGAGTTGGACCAGATTGGTTATATGATTATGCTGAATTGTTTAAGTCATTTAACATTTTGTCAAGTGATTTTTCAGATGCAGGTGTGTCTATTCCAAAACAACCACTGTCTTTTGAAGATACTGAAGATGAAGAACAGACGGAAGGAAGCGTCAGACATCATACCATTGATCCGCCAGGAATGGTGTTTACGCAGCATACTACGAGTCAATAAACGTCCCATCAATCCCCTGAAGGTGCTTCAAATAGTGGTTCTGCATCTAATGGTTCCGGATCTGCACTATTTCCTGAACAAATTCCTGAAGATTGCATCATTACCACTCCATTCGTTCATAATACTGCAGCATCTAATGAGGGGGAGTCTAGCAACACCACCACTGAAGACGAGACTGTACCTGACCTGGCAATACCCACAAGTGTTCAACGGAATCATCCTATAGAAAATGTGATTGGTCCTGTAAATGCAGGAGTTTTAACCAGGAGCCAATCAGGAACCATCAATACTTGTTTATATTCTTGCTATATTTCTCAAATCGAACCTAAAACTGTTGATATAGCTTTGCAGGAACCAGGCTGGGTAGATGCTATGCATGAAGAGCTAAACCAGTTTGAGAAGCTTGGAGTATGGAATCTTGTCAAGTTGCCACAGGGAAAGCGCAAACTTGGAACTAGATGGGTTTTTCGAAACAAGCAAGATTCTGCAGGGGTTATTGTTCGAAATAAAGCAAGGCTGGTGGTTCAGGGATTTCGACAAATAGAAGGCTTGGATTATGATGAAGTATATGCTCCGGTTGCCCGACTTGAAGCCATCCGGATCTTCTTAGCTTACGCGTCATATATGGGGTTCACTGTGTATCAGATGGACGTCAAGACAGCGTTTCTCTATGGAGATGTGAAGGAAGAAATTTTTGTTGAACAGCCACCAGGTTTTGTGCATCCAGATCATCCAGAATATGCCTACAAGCTAGATAAGGCATTGTATGGATTACACCAAGCGCCACGTGCTTGGTATGCCACACTAACTGAACATCTTCTGGCTCATGGGTATACACGTGGCATGATAGACCAGACTCTTTTTATCAAGAAAGTGGGCAAGGATCAGATCTTAGTTCAAATCTATGTTGATGATATTATTTTCGGATCTACAAGTGAGGAACTTTGCAAGGAGTTTGAGAGAGTTATGAAGAAGAAATTTGAAATGAGTGCTCTTGGAGAAATGACATTGTTTTTGGGATTACAAGTCAAGCAGAATTCTCAAGGGATTCTTATCCATCAAGGGAAGTATGTGCATGACGTGCTAGCAAAATTTAAGTTTTCGGACGCAAAGCCTGCTGAAACACCAATGGCAGAGAGACCGTTATTGACTGAAGATGAAGAAGGATCTTCTGTGGATCAACGTCAGTATAGGTCTATGATTGGATCGTTGATGTATCTGACAGCTAGTCGTCCGGATATTATGTTTGCTGTCTGCAACTGTGCAAGATATCAGGCTAATCCTAAAACTTCTCATCTTACTGCTGTTAAACGAATCTTTCGGTACCTTAAAGGCCGACCTAGGTTTGGTCTGTGGTATCCGAGGGATTCTAATTTTGACTTGTTTGCTTTTTCTGATAGCAATTTTGGAGGTACTGATAGTGACAGGAAATCTACATCAGCTGGATGTCAATTTTTGGGTGACAGGCTCATTTCTTGGCAATGCAAGAAACAACAAACGGTGGCGATTTCTACAGCTGAAGCTGAGTATGTTGCCGCTTCGGCATCTTGCTCTCAAGTGGTGTGGATGCAACATCAATTGCAGGACTACGGTTTGACTTATCTCAACACTACTATTTACTGCGATAATGATGCTGCAATACAAATTGTTAGAAATCCTGTTTTTCACTCCAAAACCAAGCACATAGACATAAAAGTTCATTTTATTCGAGATTGATTTGACAGAGGTCTTATTACACTTGAGCAAATCGACACAGATGCAAATGCTGCTGATTTGTTCACCAAACCTGTCAGCAGCTCAAAATTCAAAGTGCTTGTGGATTTTCTGAAAATGATTCGCTTTACTGACTGAGCATGTTTTTGTTTTTCGTAGGTAAATTTGTTCATAAAGTTTTCTATTCTTAGGTAGTTTTTATTTATGCTCAAATTTAGGGGGAGAAATTTTGAAAAATACAAAAACATTAAAAAATAAAAAATTACAAAAAAAAAAAATGATTGGGAAATGAAATGAATTTTCACATCATGGTTAAGGGCTGACTCATGTAAAACCAGTATCGAAATAGTTTGACTCTAGTACTGATATGCTGGTAGGCTCTATTCTTATGACTAGAAACATTGACTGTTTTGTTAAGAACTAAATTAGTACATGACCTCAGAAAAGAAAATCACTTGGAATTAGCTCATTTCTATTTGAATGTCTGTATGTTGTCCTGATACACACAATTTTGGTCTGACTCTAAAATCTTCTCTGAAAAAGTCGTGTATCTCCTTTGCTGCATCCAGATATATGCTGACCTGGAGGTGCTAGGCAACGTCAGCTTCTGCTGCATCCAGATACATGCTGACCTAGCTGTACGTTGTCGCTCTGTAGATCAATTATACACCCGAAAGAGGCCCTCAAGTGCCCAAAAGAAACCCATGAAACCTATTTCAAATTGAGAAAAACTCATTTGATCTGTATATTATACCATCTCTGCTTAAGATCTATTCTGTTCTCTTCTCAATCTATTCCCAGTTAAGATTTCAGAGATCTGGATTGGACTTTTGAAATATGTGGTAGGGAAGCTACTTACATGATAGGGTGTGCTGTCTGTAATTCCGAGATTTGATTAGTATTTGTTTGGGTGTTCATTGTTAAGAAATCAAAACATGATAAATTTTGTTACAGGCAGTTATATGGAAAAGGTCTAGGAAGATGAGTTTAGGTGGACAAATATTCTGGCAATCGTCTAGATCTTTCGGTAGTAGATCAGTGTTGATAAGTGAAGTCAAGCCCGAAACCTTGTGATTTGATCCCTGAGTATCTATGCAAATTTCCTAATTTATTTTTGTAAATAATATTTTATTATTTAATTTTTGTTTTTAGGTTTTTGTTTTGCAAATATTGCTCAGAAGGTTTAGCGATGGATTTAAGTTAAATCTGAAATTAAAAATTTTATTAAAGGGTTTGAATTGAGGTATAAATGGCAAATCTGTTTAAGCCCAATTTTTAAGTCTCAAGCCCAATCTGTTAAGGCTTGACCCAAAAGTCAAGGGCCCATGATCAAAGTTGAGGTATAAATGGCTAGTTTCGAGTCGAGACCTAATTTATCACTCGAAACCAAGCCTCATTCTCTCTCAAGATTCCGGTGATCTTTGAAGATTCCGACTTGTCTCCGGTTACGACTCGCAATCTGCGGTTTCGACTCATTGATAATCAAGGTATTATGATATTATTATTCAAGTTTTTGCAGAAAATTATGAATATTTGAAGAAGCTCCGATGAATATTTGAAGATTCCGACTCACAATCAAGAAGCTCCGATGAAGATTTGAAGATTCTGAACCGCAATCAAGAACACTAAGATGAAGTTCATATGATTGTGTGGTTGCGACTCAAACAACACAAGGACTCGAGACCAGTGGTTGCGAGTCGCAATATCAAGATTGCGACTCATGGTTTCGACTCGGAGTCTATCAGTTGCGACTCATGGTTTCGACTCGGAGTCTATTAGTTGCGACTCATGGTTGCGACTCAATGACAAGTGGTCTCGACTCGAGACCTTTCGGTTTCGACTCATGGTCTCGAGTCAACAATAACAGTGTTATTTATTAATTGTTTTATCTGAACACTGTTATGACAAAGGTTGGAAATTTTAATTAACTTGTGTTTTGTGCAGAAAATGGACTTAAAGTTTATATCTTCTCACAATCAAGTAGGATACTTGGCACCTCCACCAGAGAAATACAAGCAGCTGTACATGTCACTGATGAAAGGTCTAAATAACTGCCGGATTGTTCATGCTCTTGGTGAGAATCCGGTTGTTTATGAAGAGCTTATTCAAGAGTTTTGGAAGAGTGCTAAAGTCGAAGTCGTTGAAGGAAAGGGAGCTATAGTTGCTGAGATTCAAAAGACGAAAGTTATAGTGACTGAGCAGATGATTAGAGAAGCGTTAAGATTTAATGATCAGGAAACAGATCCTATAGAACTTCCAGCTGGAACAGTGGAAGCAATTCTACCTCGTTTAAGCTACGAAGGGAAGTTTCCACCCCTGACAAAGAAGTTTGTGCATCCGTATTGGCGTCTATTGCTGCACATGTTCCTTTTGTGCATGACAGAAAATAGAGGGGGAACTGATCAGTTGAATACCACTCAGTCTGCCGCTTTGATATGTGTGATTACCAATGAGCCGTTCAACTATTCAAGATATATCTTGGAAGCGATGAAGAGAAATGCAATCGGACTTCGAAAGGATAAGTTTCTCATGTACCCGAGGTTTTTGCAGATGATTCTGAATGATCGTTATCCAGAATTGAAGAGATCTGGTGATACGTTGGAATTAAAGCCTATGGGTCCATCATGTTTTGGTGCTCTTACTACAAAGAAGGGTACTGAAAAGAAGTTTGAAGGTTTGATTCCATTGGAGAAGTTTGGTCAGTTTGCAGAGACGGAAGATGTTAGTGCAAATCCAGTACTAGTACGACCTGTTCCAGTGCATAGTGTGCCTGCAAGTGCTATTGTTGCTGAAGAACATGATATTCCGAGGAGAGTTGAAGGTGAGCCTGAGACGGAGTGTATAACAATTAACTCTGACGATGAAGGTGTCGAGATTATGTGTGATTCCGATGATGATAAAGAACTTCCTCCTGAAGTTGATGCTGTTGTTTCTACTATTGAACCAGTGATTACTGCTGAAAGCTTGGCAATGCTGTTAAAGTCAGTAACTGACAAGATGGGAAATCCTCCTTCCAATCTGTCAGTATCAACTGAAGAGCCTGTTGAAAGCCCAATGGATTCTGATTCCTTGCCATTAAAAAGGAAAAGGAGGGATCCTAGACCTGGAATGTTTGTTGAACAAGGAAAAGTTCAATCCGTGAATGTTGCTGATGATGACGAAGGTTTATATGACTTCGATTTTGAAAGAAATGTTAGTGATACCACCACCACTGCTGAGAATATCTTTGAGTTTGATGTTGATACTCAAAGAGATGAGATGGATACGGCAAATGTTGAAGTTCAAAGGGATGATACAGATGCTACCACTGCTGAAGTTCTAGCTACAACTGTTGATACTGTGCCAATTGGTATTTCTGATGTTGAAGTTCACAATGATGCTGGTCCTTCTGGAATTGTTCATGATGAACCTAGTAGTTCTAGTGGTAAAAGACCTGAAGAACCACTAAGAATGTCGTTTGATGATGATTCAAGTGATGAAGATGAGTTTATTAGCATGAGAGATATGAAGAAACGAATGGTTGTGCTTGAGCAAGATTCAATTCATAAAGATGCGAAGATTATCCAACTTGAAGATACTATTGTGAAGAAAGATCAACAGATTGAGCAACTTCAAGGAGATGTTAGTTTGTTGTTCAATGTGGTTTATGATTTACGAGGGAAGTTGGAGAAGAAATTTGGACAAGAATTCTCTGATCCAACTGATGTTGAAAACAGAAGAAAAGCCTTTGCTAAGGATGATGCTGAAAGAAGTGCTGCAATGGAACAATATTTCAAGAGAGTTACAAATCCAGTGGCAGACAAAGAGAATGCAGAAAGAATTAAAAAGAAAAGGGAGTTTGTGCTTTTGAAGAACAAGAATTTAAATCCAGATGATGAGGATGCTCATGCAACTCATCATTTAATGGATGTTGGTGAAACTCTCTATGATAAAGTTGGAAATCGTTCTGGTGTAGTTAGCTGGGGATATGATCATGATCGTAAGAGATGGTGGATAAAGAGAAAAATTGGTCCTGTTGAGTGGTACAAGCATCCAGGCCAGTTTCAGTCTTTCACTAAGGTGGATTTGACAAATTTGTCTAATGCACCTTATGTGGATGATAAGCCTGGAGGTGCTGGATATATATTTTTCGAGAGATTGAAGAGGGAGGTTCTTAAGGGTTTTCCTTCAATGCGTACGACAGAGTCCATTGTTAAACCAGCTAAAGGAATTAGAGATCCTTACACAAACAAGCGTATGAAGATTGTGCATTGGCCAGCTACCGATAAAGAAAAGACGATTCCTCTAGTGAGAAAGATCCCAAAAGGTGCACTGAAGACATTACACTTTTGGTCATCTGATGAACGTCTTGGGCAGGCGGTGATTGTTTGTGATGGAGAGACGAGTTATTGTTTGGTCGATCAGATTGACTTGCTAAATCTTGCTGCTGAAGATCTAGAAGTCTTGGCATGTAATCAGATCAGAGCTACAGAGAAATATGAAGAAATAGCTAAGGCTTGGACTGCTGCTGTAGCGTCTGTTCTGCATATTCATAAGAAGGGATTTGGCGGTTATAAGGATAGTGCAAGTCGTGGTGATCAAGGCAATTGAAGTCAGAAGAACCTCCATGCATAAACCTAGGGGGAGATTGTTGGAACCTGAAGGTTTATTCATGTAGGTTAGTATAGTTTAAGGGTTGATTATGTACTTGTTTATTTTACATGTTTGGGTTGATTTTGTAAGGGTTGGGCTAGTCTACTTGATGTCGCAATGGGCTTAGGGTTTAGCCCGGTTGTTTTGTATTTATACAAACCTCAACATCTTGGTTGAGGTTGTTGGTCAGTTTGTTGGTTGCGACACAAGAGAACCGAGTTCGGTTGAAGTCTTGTATCAGTCTTTGCTTTATCATTGAATGCAAGATTTCGGTTTGTGATTCATTTATTATTCTTGTGTTGATTATTATTGTTTGTTCTTGAATCGACTTGTGATTGTTTTCCGCACCTTCACAAGTTAAAGGTTGATATCATTGAAAGATCCTTAACGGGTTTTACAACTAAGTTCATGCATTCGATTCTTGCTCCATAACACCTTCAATTGTGTCACACCCCGATTTCCACGTGTCACCGGTGGGCCCGGTGGGGGAGTATCGTGACGTGGTTGGCAACGTAATAGTCAAACAACACAATATAATAATGCACAGCGGAAGCAATTGAAAATATAATACATCCGAATTTATTTATTGTAAACAAAGTCACAATATCCGGTGTTTATCCACAGAACGGATCGAAACAAAATAACATTTAATTGTTCAACAGACTTCTGGCATCCTAAGCTTGCGAGACTTTTATTGATGCTTAGGAGACAATCCAGCCAATTACGTTTAGTACCTGCATTCAGTCTTTTTGGGAAAATACGTCAGTTTACACTGGTAAATACATTCAACTGACTCATTTTGGAAAATGATTGAAAATTGGTTTGGATGCACGTGGCATAAATCATTTTATTTAACTTGGGAGAATTATTTTAATAATATAATAATCTTGTGAACGAATTACATGTTACTTATGCGTTCAGTAGCCCGGAACGTATCTGGGTTAAAGATCAATAGACACACCACAATAATGAGTTATACACCGACAGGTGTACGCCTACACCCCGTGCTCAGGTCGTGGCCATCTCGTAAGATAATGCCAAGGATATCCGGGACATGGTCATTAACCCCCCAAAGGCTGTAAAGTAAACACATCTGTTTAAAATGAGCCGATCAAATTATTCAACTACCCACTAAGCGTGGAGATTTGATGCCCGATCAAGCGGTACGCTATGTACCGTAACCCAAGCCCGTATAGGGAAAATAAGTTAAAAGTATTTACCTTGATGCAAAGTATAGTCACAATAAGCAAATAGCAAGTAGCTTTTACTGTTTCTCCTAATCTGGAACGGAGGTTAAATATAACCTATTAGAATCCTAGCGGGTCTTTAATTATGCTTAAGCTTAGACCGGCTAGTTTCGATGATACGGTTCGTACGCTCGATTAAGCGAAGACCGGATAGAATGTGATTCAGACCCGACAAGTTTGAAGACTTGTTTAATATGGGTTTATTATTCACATTCTGGATTTTGAGATAAAACCGATAAGGTTTGACCCGTTTCGGCTAATTTATGTAAACTTGTTACATAAACCGAGCCGAGCGCGTAATATGCGTAACGGGTATCCGTAAGAGCCATATACAGGTTTCCTAAGTTAATATGCTTCAAATATGTTGTGACATCAGTAAGATGTCTTTCGTTATGCCCCGAACTAATTTAAACACAAACTATGCCCCGTAGGGGTAGTTTGGTCATTTTAAAGTTTGTAAAAGAGTTTAATTGTTTAACTGAGTTACAGGTCTGATGTAAACAGCAAACATACTCATTTTGATGGGTTATAACAGTAGGCTAAGGCACATATGTGAAATTTATCATATTTAACCAAACTATGCCCCGTAGGGGTATTTTGGTAATTTCACATAAGCCGAAAAGCTCAAAAACGAAGTCTGAGTTTATTAACCTTTGCTTACTGTTAAAATATCACAATTTGCTTCATATATCAGTAGGTATCAACCCGGGTATGTCCAATATGATTCTAAGACATACTATGCGTTAAAAACGCTAATTATGGCAATTAAAGGCCATTTCCGGGTTCTATACTTAAATCTGATATTTTTATATTTCCAGAAGGCTTAAAATAATTTATTAATCATATGTGATCAGTAGCAAAAGGTTTGGAGTCGTTTAGATAAGTAAAACTCATTTTATGGCCCGTAAGGGCAAAACCGACAATTACCGGATTAAGCCTACGACTACTAGTTATGCTCAGCCTAAAATTAATTAAAAATCTTTAAAAATCCCAAAATAATATATAACATCAGTGGGTAAAATATTTGATATCAAAAAGTATGTTTAACTAGGCTATACGCTAATTACGCCATTTTATTAACATAAAGCTTTAATTTAGCGACAATGAGCATAACTCTTAATCTACAAGTCAAACTGATGTCAAACTTTGCATACAAGTTTATATATCAGTAACTAAGGTTTCTACACTTTTACATTTTCATAAATCATGATTTAAGGTAATAAGGGCATAACGGTCAACGTATGAGCATTTAACGGAAATATGCATATTAATTGGATAACTAGTGAACCAAGGTGTATGATCACAGAGGGTTGTTCTAACATGTATCCTAATCCAATTAAAGCTCTGAGGCATTTCTAAAATATGCCCAAACGGGTCAGAACTGAAAGTCAACGGGAAAGTCAAACTATGTGACTTTCGGTTCCGAACCGGGTCTCAACAGGAGATAGTCGGGTGAACATGTTTAGACATGTTCTTACACTTATTATTAAGTTATAACAATAATCAAACAAGTTATATATGATCTAGATAGCTAATTATGCATAAATGACATTTTAAGCATTATGTTGACTTTTTAAGTAAAGGTTTGACCCGACATTTGACCTGGTTAGGATGGTGATCAGGGGAAACCCTTTTGGGGTTTCATTACCCACATAAATACCATTCTAAAACTACTTTTAATTCAAGATAAGACTGAGTCATTAGTGACTAATCTCGAAGTCAAACCGTAATTACGACGGTTTGACTTTTAGCTAATTAACTAAGCTAAACACAACTAAACAAGACTAGCAGACTTACAAGAGTCCAATGCACGAATTATGATCAGATGGGAGAGTTCCTTAGCTCCAGAAATGCTCCAATGATCAGTTGCAAGTGTGAGAATGAATGTTGCAACATGTTGTGCTTTATATAGTGAAGAACTCACCATGATTGGTTGACAACTCACTCTAGGATTAACCACAACCATCCAACACTTGTCCTAGTGCTTCTAGGATAGTTTAGGGTCTTTAAATAATGAGAAAAACCGGTGCAATAGGTCATAATCGCGCAAAACAGCCAACAGAAGGTTTCTGGTCGCTGGGCACTACCTTACGGACCTCAACCTTGTGGAGGTTACGGTCCGTAAGCTTCCTTCCAGCCACTAAAATTGACTTTTCATTGGTGTGTTGCAAAGGCAATTCCATTATCCGACTTTGTGACCTCAAACAACACTTAGGGACCTCCACAATGTGTCTAGTACAGTTTCTTACCCTACCATTTGCATTTGGTTGTTTAGATTCCAAAAACAAGACCCGAAAACAAAGGTTTATCGTTGCTTTTTCTTCGTGGGATCTAGTCATGCATTATCAATCCCATTATTGTGAACCCATTTCTGAATTTATACATAATAGATGTTTGTTATATAAAAACTTGGGTCTTGGGATTTATACTGAGGTCGTTCAGAGGTAAAAATTTAACATGACGCCACTTTAAATCCTGCCAATACATCTTTATTAAATCCGGGTTTTCAACGCGTTTTGTCTTACATGACACGTGTCGTTTTATTATTAAACCCGAAATTTTCGAGGTGTTACAAATTGCTGGATTTTCTTGTGGTTAGGGTTTACACCCCTTCTTCCCCCTTTCTCTTGTGCGACCGTACGCACACACACACCTTGTGTGTGTGTGTGTGATTTTTGTTTTAATATATTAAGTTTCCTTTTTGGCCATCTAGCCCCTCAAGTTTACCATACTATCATAGTTGCCACAAGTTTCATTCCCTAACTTGTTATTAGGCATTTAACTAGGTTTATTTACTTAGTTGTTGTATTTCATTTATTTACAACTTACTAATCATTCTAAGCGTTTAAACATTAAGATAAGCCTTTATGAAATTTTGGGGTGTTACAAGTCTACCCTCCTTAAAGGGGGTTTCGTCCCCGAAACCTTTCTCATTCCAACTGGACCAATTCTACTCCTACTCTTTCATCTTTTCATTTACAATGCTTACTGCCACAGGGATGCATTCGAGATCTTGGCAAAAGTTTCATTCATTCATAAACATCTTTGTACGCATTGTCCCTCCGTTCTTAAATCAAGTAAATTACTTTCATAATCGCATTAAAGTCAGAATCTGATCCAATCTTATTAGTGTCGTCTTCACTTTATAATGCTAGCTCCTAGCACATACCATCACTAACGCTTCATACATCGAATTCATTCCAAGTGTATACAGTTATTAATCATACAAACTAAGTCTATGGCTTGTTTCTAACATTATATTTAAGCATATTACATCCCTATATTTACTAATCGAAATAAATCGATTTATTTTATTCTATTCATACATCATATGCTATCTTTCATTTTATTCACTATGAACCTTCCTAAACATTCCATTTCTATCCTTACTTCTGATTACCCTTAAGCTCATAGGAGGGGTCGATATATTATCATACGCATTTATAATCATTCGAAAGACTTACGGTTACAACCAAAATCACCCTTCTTAAACTTACTTATCCGTACTTAACACGAAAACTAAGCATTATTTCCATGGTTACTATTGTTATTCATGCCATGCGTATCTTTGCTACAATGTCTTGTTCAATGAACATGGCCAACAAGCCGAGCATCAAGGTTAGTAGTTCTTAACGATACTTGTCGTCTCTTACATTCTATCAGAATTTCCACAGTTACGAGCATTCAAGTTCTATACCACTCGACAATCATTACGAACATACCTGACGGAAGTAAATTCCATTGATTCGTTATCCATGACTTACGATGATCATTCATTTCCGATTAGTGACATTGCGTCTCTATTCTTCAAGCTCACCTATGAGTATAAAACTTAACAAATCAAATCATTAACTACCGAGTTCAAACGACGATCGCCATCTGACCCGTATGTCCCATTTAATATTTCTACCATTCTTGCATATAACGCATTTGCATAAATATATTCATGTATATATATATATATATTTATATATGTAAGTTTAAACATAATTTGGGTCATATCACTTAAGGAATATTTACTTGTTCGGTCCGTAGTTACTTACACATTCGAATATTTTCATTCTTATCATTCTTTTGCTCATTTGCTTTACATTTACTTAACATGGTCAAGCTATCGACTTCTTCTTATGTAGACTAGTTTCGTCTTTTATATCTTAAATCTGTTTCGCGGATTCAAACATTGCATTCATGCCTTTCATTCCTTGAATCCGTCTCGCGGATTCAAGCATTGCATCCATATCTTTCACTCTTTGAATCCGTCTCGCGGATTCAAGCATTTCATTCATGTCTTTTATTCCTTGAATTCGTCTCGCGAATTCAAGCATTGCATCCATATCTTTCATTCTTTGAATCCGTCTCGCGGATTCAAGCATTTCATTCATGTCTTTCATTCCTTGAATCCGTCTCGTGAATTCAAGCATTGCATCCATATCTTTCATTCTTTGAATCCGTCTCGCGGATTCAAGCATTTCATTCTTATCATATGCACTTTTTACTCTTACGTAGTACTCTCATTCTCCCGAGAGTCTTACTACTCATTTCACCCATACGCCCACCTGCTACCCAATTCTAACGGACATACCTGTAACAATTATCGCGGTCTCACGAACGTCATACGTTTCTTGTGTACTGGCCAGGTACACAATCCACGTACTAGTTTCGTGTCTTCGCGTAATCGCCACATTATGTCCGAAGAGTTAAGTTTCGGCACGTGTTACATTTTTTTAAACTTCTTTACCATGTCGTTCTTATATTCATCTAGAATTTTCTTTCGCTTGCCTAATTATACTATTTCATATATCCACACGTTGAGTTTACGTACCAGGGGTTAATTCATCTTATTACTTGCCTTGATGCCGGTCCTAGGCCGCATTCACGGATCATCCCTTCCGAACAATTGCGCTTACCCTTCGCATAACCTGCGTGCTCTTGGCCTTATGAATAGCGTATTAATAAATGATTAGCATATTCCGTCTGTCTTATCCACTGATCGTGGTCACATATGTCGTACTAGGCCTTAAATAGATCTTATACGAACATTCATTAGGCTTTGAACAGCTTAGAAACATCAAGACACGAAAATAAGACAAAACAATGAAATATCAGCGGATTGATTTCCGCTACCCGTCGGCGACGGTTTCATACCCCGTCTGCGTCGGGCTTCATAAATGGGTGTCGCCCACAATAGCCCGTAGGCAGGAAGTTAAGCCGTCGACAAACATAAGCCCGTCGGCGACGGCCATCCCTTAGCAGAAACCCTGGAAAACCATTTTGGGGTGTTTCGACTATTTCCCGGGTCCGTTTTCAGCTACACGGGTCCCGGGACTTCTTATTTTACTCACCTTATCACTTCATAGCCTGCTCGAATCTTAAAACTTATACCGTAACACACTATGCATACTCATATTAAACGAATGTTTAAAAATTTTACCTCATTGGCGAATCTCGGAGCGAGCACACTTTCAAAAGAGCTGTCGGTTTGAGTTCAAGCATCACATCTTATGCTCGAATCCCTCAAACCTTGGCTCTGATACCAACTTGTAAGGACCGTCTTTCGTCTTTATAAATTAACTTACAAAGATAATTAAAAGACTTCAAATTAATAACATTAATACATGCTTTTGAAAAAAGTTGGGCATGACCCGTCCGTAAGACGGGTATACCCCTGTTATCAACATAAGTAAGACAAATACCATTCTACAATTCGTTTGACAAGGCCCTACTAAAAACCTAGACATCAAGCGTTAAAATGTATGTCTACTAACAAGTTGTACAAAATAGAAATTTTGAACCAAAACATTAGTGCAACTAGCGGAAGCGCTTGATATGACATATCATGAACATGTGCTCGCTCCAATTTTCCAAGTCGCCTAAATTGAGGATTTACCTACATTCAACAACAAAGCTTTAAAAAGTTAGTCGTTATACTTGATGGCTTATAAAACCGTCATTTTTAATTCCATTCGTGTACGTACTTTCATTTCTCTTACGCATTCGATTACCCAATTAAATGGGTATAACATATACTCTCATACAACTAACCCGTTAGTAGGTGGTGACGACCAAACATAAAATATTGTATAAACTAAAACGTCCATAGCATATTCTAACCGCTTAAGTTACTTCAACCCGATTATCCTTCCAACATTCAATCATTTCATTACTATATTAACACTTTGAAAGTCCGACATTCATAACCTGCACTTTCAAACATACTCAATAATAACTTGGTTAGCAAACCCGTAATCTCAACATATTCAAGTACTACATCTTCGTAAAAAGGTTGCCAACCATTTATATACATCTATTTAACTACAACACAATGCACGCCTTTCGCATAATTATACACATACGTAACATATATATATATATATATCTTCTATACACATCACGCATACTAATTTATACGACTTAGACTCACCATGACTCCAATTATTCATACTTACATACTATCCTATTCTCTTAACTTAATTAACACACCTCCCTAGTCATGCATATGACCATCCGATAATAGACTTACTTACAAACAAGATCCATCCATTCGCATGTATAACACATTCGGTCAAAATCTTATAAAGGGAAACCATCCAAACCCCCAGGGGACGTAAATTACGGCCTACCCAGTAAAATACGGCCTGCCTGCTGTTTACGGCCTCAAACATGATGCTAATTCATATCTATCCGGCATGAGTTAAAACATTTTACTTACCTCGATTTCATTTCATACTTCAACGATCCGTAAACCAGATCGATCCGCTCCTTCACTAGTACTAACCGTACCAGGCCATCTTTCATTCATCCTTGTATTGGGCTTCCACTCATGCATATTCTTTCACCAATTCGATTGGTTTCATCACATTCAGAATTCTACCATTGTCATCTACAAAATCGGCGGTTAGCACCTTTCATTCAAACATTCATTATACTAGGTGATTACCCACTTATAATCCTTTTACATCTTCCTACATGCATGCTATAACACACCCCACATTTCATCCCTTACATGCAATTCTTTTATTCTGGTTACTTATTTCGTCAACCTTTGCAGTTTGACTTTTCAAGGTCAAACTGACATTTCTTATTTATCGTAGATGTATTGAAGTACACGTTCTTACTTCTTTCCATTCATGCTTACTTGCCAAGACATTCGTTACATCATTTCAGTATTCTTGCCAAAATTTACCCTTCTCAGTCATACTTAAATTATTGTCCGGGTCGTAGCCCGTCATTCATTCCGACTCCTAAGAGTCGATTACTAACACATCTAACACATAACATGTTCAAAACTTCTTTCTTTCGTCAAAATTTAGGTTTGCGTGCCAAATATTATGCTCACCTATAAGTATAAAACTTAACAAATCAAAACATTAAATACATCGGGTTTAAATGGCGGTTACCACTTGACCCGCATGACTCATTCGTCTCTTAAACCATTCTTGCATACAAACATATTTGTATATATATATATATATATATATATATATTCACACGTATATATATAAGTTAAGACATAACTTGGATAATATTCGCTTTTTAAAGAATATTTACTTGCTTAATCTGTAATTACTTACACATTCGAATCTTTTCATTCTAATCATTCATTATGTTTCGAACCCGTCGCGCGGTTTCTAACATATCATTCATACTTTCATTCCTTCTTTGTTTCGAATCCGTCTCGCGGATTCTAACATATCATTCATACTTTCATTCCTTTCATGTTTCGAATCCATCTCGCGGATTCTAACTTGCTTTAACCGTTTACATTTAATGCACTTTCCGGGTTTGAGTGTGTTAACACACTCTTCCCGTGCATAACCATTCATTTCTCATTCTTACATAAGACATAATTTGTTAACATAATAAGTTAATTCTTACCGGACGATCGATCAAGCTTGAACCGAACACTTTGTTGACAACCTTAAGCTCTGACTACCAACTTGTAACACCCATCTTTGATTTAATGAAAATATACTATATATATAAATCCTGCGATCATTTTATACCATAAGATCCAAAAATAAAGTATTAAAGTAACATCTTTAGTTTTCTACCGACTAATTTAAACATCCAAAAGTTGTTTAGCAAACAATTTACATCATAACATTGTTTAAACCGAGTTAATTTATGCGGAAGCTTCAAAAGTATGTGTTTGGTTCTTCAAAAGCTTGCTTGATCGTCACCCGTAATCCGTGAGTACCTAAAACTGAAATGTTTACATAAAACATTTGTATTAGAATGCTTAGAAATAATACTTAATCGAAACTACAATCGAAGTGGATTTGAATAGTTACAATTATACAAAATTTAAAAAAAATTGGGCTCTATCGTAACTTACGGTTCCACCGTAAGTTACGGTAGTCGGTTTACAAAAAGGGTCTACCGTAAACCAGTAGAAACCCACCGTAACTCTTCTGACCTCTACCGTAAGTTACGGTGTCACCGTAACTTATGGTAGCCCCTGCACATATATAGTTTGGCTTTTTATTTGTTTTGCCCACACAATTTTCTCAAATCCTTATTCTAACAAACCAACATATTAAACTCTCGTGTTTTAATATGTCAATATTTAATTGATAACAATAGACCAATTGATCATATTATGAAGCAATATCCATGCTTTATTTGATTATTCGACCCGTTTGGTTCGTCTAAGGAATCCTCCTTTATGACGACTACCAACGAGTTCCAACTAAATTTTGACCAATTATTCAATATAGCGACATCACCGCTTTAATTCAACGCAACTCTTATTCTAAAATTCAACTACGCATATTATAATCATCAAATTTACTTAATGTAATGGGTCAAGTTACATACCTTCAAAGCAAGCCCTTCAAACATGCGTCCACACCGGTTTGTCCGCTAGATGTCCCGGCTTCCTTTCCTATAGAGTTCAATCACCTTATGTTTAGAACTCTTTGTTTCACATACATAACGCACATTTTGTCATACATCATAATTATGCGTTTTAACTTAACAATTCAGTTTCAAGCCTTCTTTGAGGCATTTCTACAAACACTATAAGGGCAGAATTTTTTATATCTTTCATATTCAAGTTCATAGCTTGCTAATTAGCTAACTTAACATCAATAAAGCCTTCATATAGTATTTAAACATCATACTTTTCTGAAATCACTTTCTTTGATCGAATTACACTAGAATAATCATTCTAAACCCTAGTGTTCATCTTCATCTTGTAAAACCCACAACCCACCTTCAAGGTGTTCATGGAATTTCCTGAATTTGGACATGATTTCACATGTAGTTGTCTAGGTTTCACTTCTAGACACTATATCATCCCTAATCTAACCAAATAACACACATGCAACATCTAATTTCAGATTTTCCAAAATCATGAGAATTTCAAGTTGAGAGATTTCATCAGATTTTACATACCTTATAATCCTCTTGCGATGAGGATCACGATTCTAAGCTCAAATTTCGATTTCAACTTGGATTGATCCTTCAATTTGCAGATTTAGTGAAATTTTAGGGTTTTGAAGAGTGGGGATCGCCCCTGGCTTTCTCCTGTGCGACCAAACACCTTCAAATGGTGTTTGGTTTTTGATTTTTATTAAAATTAACAATATAGTTTCAATTCTTACAACTTTGGCCCTTCCATTTTGTTCAACTTATAGTTTAGTTGTTTTTAACCCTAATTATAAGCTATTTCTAGACTTGTAACTAACTAGGTTAAAATTCCTAGTTAGTAAATTTCTCATTTATTATACTTTATAATTCTAATATAAAGTTTTATATTTTTCGGGGTGTTACACCGTACAATTTATCTTTTGACTCGGTCTTCGATCTCAACTCCTTGACGATCCTTCGTGACTCGTACTACCTGCACTCACTACAAAATTCATAACATTAGTACATATTATAACATACAAGATTCATTCTCGTTTACTTTTCATTCCGTTATTCTCTTTACATTCCAGCTTTCCATCTGTTTATACAACCCGTGGTGAGACTTCCTTATCATACCTGCGTTACACTTCATTCACAAGGCACACTATAATTATTGTCAATACTCAATTGCATTGAACACATGCATACATAATTTCACACATACTTGTATAAATAAGTCGTTCACACATAACTACTTACATACATACACACATGTCTACATACCCACATACCTACATCCTTACATACATTCATAACATTATACATACACCCCTACTTGCAACATCCCAACACTCATACATGCCTACCCATATACATATCTTCATACATCCGCGTATACTTGATTACATACGTATGAACATACATACTTACCTCCACGCATACCTACGTTTCCTAAAACATAAATTAAATTGGTCATACATAGCTTACAATTGTTTAAAACATGTTTAAACAGGCTCGTGACTGAAAATAAACACCCAGCAGCAAGTTTGCTGCCATTTTGGGCCCTCACGGGCGCGGCGAAGTGCACCCAAAGCCTTCGCGGGCCGCGAGCCTTGTCGCGCTGCGCGACCAACCTTACCTCCTTCCGTCGCGTGGCGCGACGGCCTCTTTTTGAAAGACAGTTCACAGCTGGTTGCTGCATATTCCCAGCATAACAAATTTTTTACGGAAACGAGCATAACTCTCTCGTTTTTGATCCGTTTTACTCGATTCTTTTTCCTATGTGATCGTAATTTGATTCTCCATCACATGGAGTAAAAATCAAATATTCAGACTACCAAAATTTGGGACTTTTAGGCCTTCGACTTATTACCCTTTTACCAAATTTTGACCCGTTCATGCATTTATCAACATAACCTGTTTGTTTGACCTTAACTTCATATGAACTTAATAATTTCAATATCGTCTATCATAAAAGATTAAATTTCCGGATGTCTTGCATCCTCTTAACCCTTTTTCGCTCAAAAGCTTGATTTGACCCGTTAAGGGTATTTACGCGTTTTAAGGTCTATGACTTACAAAAAAACATACTCCTCACTTACATACTTGTCCAAAACATTTCACCTAATCAACTAACTTATTTCTAGACAACTTTTAGGATCGTTTGCCCGATATACCCATCAAGGGCGTTTTGGTCAACTTTGTTCCGTCCTTTACAACAAGGACTTCATTGCATATTTAACCAATATCACTACTTAACTACAACTGTAATAGCACATACCTGGCTCGGATCAAAGCTATGAACCGTTTTAATACCTCATCCGTTAAATGGCTCGTTATAGCAACGAAATTCCTATCGCTATTCATTCTGTGAATTCATAATGCTTGACAAAACAATTCATTAGCCGATACCGCCAAATGGTGATATCTTCACCATTTGACCCGTTGAATCTAAATATCCATTTTATCCTTGTGGGATTTTAATTATCCATTATCCCATCCATGTAACTTATTCTTTCGTTAACTCGTAACCAAAATTACCATAATACCCTTTTACCCCTTTTTAACCATCAAACTTAGTTTCTTGTCATAAACACGTGTTCCGACCCGTATCCAAACTTTTCGGAACTTCATATTCCATATATTAGCTTATCATATTATTAATTTATACGAGGAATAGATATTCTACAAAAAAGGGGTGTAAGCCTTACTTACCTCGTATACAAATAGATATTATTTCCGAAGCTTCCACACCGCTTATCAAGCATCAAACTATCAAGTATTATTTTCAAGATAGTTAGCTTATTCATCATTTTTCACGACCCTTTCATCTCGCGGATCTTATATCGAAATTATCATTCGAACTTAAAACATGCTAATCCACCAAATATTAGCCGAATTCTTTAAACATTTTCACACATATATGATTTCAAACATCATTAACAATAACATATCATCATTTTCATCATATTATACAAAACCCACTTCATAACCACTTTGTTAATCACTTATAAGTGATCTAATCTCAATTACCTCATAATTTCATCATACACTTGGTGTGCATACTACCTTCTAAGCATCGTGTACAACTAATTCATGCATATTCTTCTAATCTCATTCATAATTCATCAAATCCTCCTACTAATCAACATGTATCATTCACACATAAGCATTCAAACATATTAGCATCACATTTCTTTCAATTCCCCTAACAAGAATGCATCATACATATCAAAATACATCTATATTAAACAAGAATTGGACATGGGTGATCATTCAAGTCATCATCCTTACCATAACAAATGGGTTTCACCCCAAAACATCAAATTCACCCGAATCATGCATAACCCATGTTCTATATGATGATCCTAACACATACTCATACTCAGTTTCATACAATTTCGCGAATCACAACCTGACCCACTTCGTACAAGATCACCAATCTAGGTTTTAAAACATACCTTAAGATCCCCTTGTGATGGTGATCATTAATCCATGCTCGGTTGTGAATTTAAGCTTCATTTAGCCTTTCAATTTGGTGATTTTCCATGATTAGGGTTTTGGCTCCCATGGAGCTCTGCTCGTTCTAGAACACACGAAAATGTGTGTGTTTGTGTGTGTAGTTTTTATTTTTCATATATTAATTAAACTTTCATCTTATTCCACTTTAGTCCCCCGTGTTTGCCACTAAAACATAATTGGCACAACTTTCATCTTTTAATAGTTTTTACCACACACTTAACTAGGTTAAATAGCCTAGTTATTTATTTCATGATATATCATATAAGAACATTTTACGAATTTAAACATTCGGGTTTTGGGGTGTTACACCATTCAAACCATTTTACCCTTGCCATATTGAATCCACAGGAAAGCCATGACTTTTATGTCCTCCATGATCCTTTCTAAGTACAATACCTTGTTTTTTAAGAGTTTGTCATTTCTCGATCTCCATATACGTACCATATTGTTGTTGAAAAAGATCGTATCAATCGCCCTTCTATGGGACTCGATCCTTAGGACCTCGTAGTGAAGAACGAGCCTGGAAAATCAATCCATCATCTCCAACAAATTATGTGATTTTACCACATTTCCTTGCAACCAGGTTCTTGGATTAGGATCATGACAACTCTCATAAAATACCGGAATCTTGTCAGTTGGTTCTTACGATAAACATAATAGATTAATAATTATTCTATCAAAAAACAAGATGTTAGACGTTTTGTTAAATGGTGGTATACGACGTGGTCGTATGATGTGAGAATCTCATCATCTAACTCTTTAATTAACCATAATACAAACATACAACACTAATTTCTCATATGGCCATATGTTTCATTTCATTATTCAATTTCCAATACTTTTCTCTCAAAACCATATATGCTGATTTATGTTTGATAAAAACAAACTAAACAAGATTTATATATTTAGCTATTAAAAACCTGTGGTATTGGTTTTAGATGATCAATAAACATATACACAAGATTTCTAGAAGGAGCACTTAAATGGGTAACATAGAATATTAGAATATGTAACCACTTTTTACCAAAGTTCGGTGGTGAGGTATGAAGGGACATGATTAACCACTTCTTACCAAGATGAGTAAACTATTGAAATAACAATAAAAAAGGATGTAATAATAAAAATAGAAACAATTGTTTGAGTGTAGGGCCGGTTAAGAGTTTGATATAAAAGAAAGGCAGTTGAAACCCCTAGCCCTAAATGAAGACACTGCCCCTTTATTACTTTAAAGTTGAAAGGAGTAGCTATTCAAGATTCACCAACTTCTGTTTATAGTTTGTTTAATGGTGTTAGGTACTCACACATTCGAACCTTCCATAGGTAAACATACATACATATATACACATATGTTAACAAGTTTAATAAGATGTTTAAATGTATGTATGCAGAATGATAAGATAGTTATTTCATGTATATTTAACAAAACTTTAACGTTGTCTGTCAGTCAGATTGATAAGTACCAAACACGTTTCGACTTTGAGGTTAGTACCATGAAAATATAAACTTAATTAATTAGGTTTCAAGAAAAAAAAATAGATCTCCTTGCTCCGTTGGAAAAATAAAATGAAACAAAATACAAATATAGGTTTCAAATATATATAAATTTACAAATAGGAGAGGAGTTATTTAAATTTTGTTTAAATTGATGAATAAATGTTTTTACACCAAATTTACATAAGCATTTGATATACATTAAATATAATCTTAGATTGCGATGTACATAATATTTTATTGGTTTGCCCAACTACAACCAACATCACATGCATATAACTAGTGGGGTTATGCCTAATGCTATTACATTAATATTTCATCTTCAATTATATATTACATTTGTGGGAATCTAAACATAAAAGTATATGAATTTGACAATCAAAATCAACTTTCAAATATATTACATTTGTGGGAATCTAAACATAAAAGTATATAAATTTGACAATCTAAATAAACTTTCAAAAAATAAAGTAAATACATTAAAAAAAGTTTAAATACGTTTAATTATAAGCTTATGTATTAACATTGAACAACATTTTCAACCCTTCCAAATTATTTAACATTTATCTGTCATATTTTATAAATTTTAGCTAAAATTACACAAATCAATATAAAAGAAGCTTCAAAACTCTGAAAAAAAAAATCAAACGTCCGTTAATTTTTCTTTTTGTCTTTTTAATAGATTGATATTTATTAAAATGTTTAAATTAGTCGAATCATGTAAAACTAAAGTCACCAGTTCTACCAGTTTGAGTTTTATACAGTTAGCATGTGAAAGATTGATGGTGTAGAGCGAAGAACTACTTGGCCATTTCAATTGGTAGTTTTTCCATTTTACAAGTTTACAATATGTACAAGTTTTTCCTCTCATAAGGGGGATATAATCAGGAAAGAGGGGGGTGTGTATAGAATGAGTCTATTATTATTATTATTATTATTTTATAATTATAAATTTTAATACAATCGAATATATCAAAACAGATCAGAGCAAATCGTCAACCGCTCGGTCCCACTACCCCACTCGGCCTGGAGCCCTGGAGGGTTTAGTTTGGCATCAACAAACTGTAGTTAATAGTTTCACCCAAAATTTGTTTCTAGACTAGATACATATACACAACAAAGTGCTATAATACTTGATATAAACTCTCTAATCAAGGTATCATAGTGATATAATTTTTTTGATGTACTCTTTGCACTTCACTATTTGACACAAGTAAACTTTCACTTCACTATTTAACATAAAAGAAATTTTAATTTATTAGATATTCAAAAAAAAAAAAAAAAAAAAATCATATGGAGATCTATAAATAAACATCGTTTTGAGCATGGTTTCTAAGTTATTTTTGTATCCACTTATTTGTCATTGTATAGCTAGTTAATTATTTATTAAATAATTAAGTAATAAATTAAATGTTGTATTTAGTTTTAGTAAAAAAGTTAACTAAAAAAATCTTAATATGCAAGGTCAGATTAACTAATTAACAACACTTGATGTAAAATCATACATAGTCATTTTACACTAAACTTACATAAATTTAAAGAATTTCATGTTATGCCAACCAAACATTAAATTTCAAGAAAATTAATTCCAATTTCATTTTAATTCCAAAGAATTTTCCCAACCAAACGGCCATGAAGGGTTGATAAGTTCATGAGTTTCATATTATCTACGCGTGTTATAAGGCTAATCAAGTTGTAATTTTTAACGAGTCAGGTCGGTTCAGCTTATTATCTTTTCGATTTTTTAATCCCAATCTATAACAAATTAAGCTACCAACCCATTTTTTACAACCTAACCCTATCACTTTTATATTATTTTTACATCAAGTCATACAAGTATCATAAATCTTAACTTGTAAACTTTTATACGTTAACCTTTAGACGTACCTCTTCAATATCTATTATATAGTATTTTTTTTTCCTGCAAGTTTAGTTACCTAAACTATAATTAAATCTTATCTTATTACTTTTGTATAATAATACTATTTAAATTGCGTCTCCTAACATTTTAAAGTTAAAATTAAAATTTAAATGGACTTTTAAGCATACAAAACCCATGCGTGATGGTAATGGCAACAAGAAGGGTGTGAAGTATGCGGCAGAAAAACGTCAATATCCCATGAGCCATAACCTACCTGCTCCTCCCTGGTAGTTGGCTGCTGCCAACGTCAGATCACGTGCTCGGTTGCGGCGGCGGGTCCCACCATGTGGGCCCCTTTTATATAAGGATAATCACGAAAATCGAACCTTATCATAACAGAAGCTTCACATGACACCAGCCTACCTTTATTTTTTTAATCATTTTCAGTTTCGCTTAACAACTTATTATAATAATAGAATAACAATAAGCCCAAGCCCAAGATATTTCGACATAAAAGCCCAGAATGGATAGAGCTTGAGAAAACCCAGGAGTAACCCGATCCAACCTTTTCCTCTCAAGTCTCAAGTAGGGTAGGGATGTGAGTGGTACTGGTATAGTATTGAACCGGTACCGTACCGTATAATATTGTTATCGAAGTTTTGCTAAAATCAAAACCATATAAACGTATCATATATGCTCAATCGGTAACGGTATGGTACAGAGTCGTTAAAAGTCCCGAATTGAGCTAAATTCATAATCGAATATCGTATCGTATACGTTTACTTTGTAACATATGATACGGTACCGGTACAATTGGTATTAAGTAAAAAATTCTCATACATGTTCTCAAGAATTCTATTTTTATCGATATTATTGTAAAAGGCTTATCACTAAAAGTATTATAGTCGTATAGTGTTGGATCAAATACAAACAAATTTTAACGTGTGAATGATACGGATAACTAGATTAATTGTACTAACAATAGGGTGATTATTGTTACATTACTGGTTTATAGTGTAATACTAATTACTCCAGTTTATTTTGTTGTAGTGTCAAAATTATTAAAGTACAACAAGATGAACTATCGTTAACATTATTAAACTACTTAAAAACCAATGCATCTTTAGCGTAATAATATTTACTCTAGTTCATGATACAAATAACTGAAGCAATTCAAATTGCTTAAAAACACTAAAGAATATTATCAAAAATTTGGAACTGAAAGGTTTTTATTATCAAGCTTAAAGCTTATAAGTTGATCAAATTATCAAAAGCCTAACTAAACAATAAACAATATCAAACCTAATACTTATACTATGAATGAAGATATAAACTAGGAAAGTAGATAATATTCGAAATTACATTAAAAAAAAAGATATTAAAAAAGGTGACAATAGCTTCCACATTGTCTCCATCAATTGGTAAAAAAATTGAACAGTAATATCTTCTCACAAACAAAAGTGGTTAATTAATATTAGGAAATATTTTATTATTATCATTATTTTTGAAAATATCCTGTGTTTTAGTAATAACCTTTTAAAATACGGTATTTTATAAAATTCCAAATATGTTTTTTGGGCATACTTATTTTTATCTACATTCAGATATAAATTTTACTCCAAACAGATTTGTTAAAGTAACGTATAAATGATTAAAACACAAGCATACGTGTCATCAAAGCTACATCATTATATATATTTTTTTTCTTTTTTAGAATTATGTGTACCCTTTTCTTTATCAGAGACCCAATATGAATACAGGTCAACTTAGTTTATCAGAGACCCAATTGACTCAACTATAAACATGAAGCCCATATGGGTAATCAAATTGATGGCCCATTCCATGCTTTCTTTCTTCCTGCACGTTAGAAGACAATTCAATTAACCACATCATAATCACTAATAATTGTCCAGTTCAATTAAATGTTTTTTCCATCGTTTGCTACTAACATTTTTTTTTTGAACGGTAAATTTGGATCACTGACGGACCGTTAGAGTATCATCGTGCCACCAGCGGAACCACCCGATCATATCCATCTCCACTAGGCATAATGTCTATACACCAATTCAAGAGGAAACCCAATAAATATGGGAAAACCCCCTCTTGTGGGAATCGAACCCAGGACCTATTGATCCTAAAGTCTTATCCCACCCTCAAGATGCCACTAGGCTATAAAGCCATGAAACAAAACAATTTATTGGGTTTCCTCCTGAATTGGTGTATAGGCAATGCATTATGTTAGTAACTATCCAAAAGAACAAAACAATTTCTTTTAATCATTAATTGCCAAAAAATATTTTCCAAATTCATTTTATTGTTTATTTGTTAATAAAGTCATTCACTACAATTAATAAGTATATGTTTAAACACATTACACTCATTTTAAGCTGATAATTTCTTCAAACCAAAAAATTATAAAAACCAGTTAAAGGAACATACTTTATACCAACATCAGTGCATTTATAAGAAAACTAGTATTCATTAACATTTACCAAATATGCACTGGTCACTTGCGATGGACCAACTTTTGTTGGTTGAACCATATTGGGTTGAGTTTCTGGTATGGCGGTTTGTGAACCTCGGGTGTAGTTGGTATTCGTAATAAAAGTTCGACGCTACGGCTTGTGGTGACTCAAAAATTTGATCCACAGCTGGCCGATAACAACCGGCGAAGAGGTAGTTGTTGGGTTGAGAGTTTGTTGTGTTGGGGGATATTTCGTGCGTTGGGAGTATTCGGTATGCTTCGATAGGGATTCTTCAGGTCTATGTTGTCCCAAGGAAACATGATTTTATAAAAGTTTTCGAAGTTTTATAAAATGTAGAGGAAAGAAGGTTGAAAGCGGGTGTTTGGTATACAAAATGTGAATGAGGTAGAGATTTATATGTAATTTTGAATTGAAAAATAAATAATTTATTATTATTATTATTATTATTATTATTATTATTATTATTATTATTTATACCTTTGAACGGTTATTGGTCTAATTTCCGTTGACATGGGGGCCAACACCGTCGATATCTCCACGCCGTTTCACCCCTCATGCAGTCATGCCAACTCCCACCACACCCTGTCCATCAGTGTTCCGGGTCCGATCATGCCGAGCCCCTTACCACATGACAGGGGCGTCACTCGGTAGAGGACAAAGTTGATATTCTATAAATTAAATTTGTTTTTTTAAAAACGAATGCTTAACTCTCATTAATTTAATCTAGAACACAGAATATTATGGAGGTAAATCCTAATCCTAAAACCATGTAGCAAAATCAATTTATTTTTCATATTGTTGATAGTCCAATTTTTTCAAGACTAAAACTACTTCGATTTTGTTAGCGTTTCGATTAATTATTTTTTTAACGACAGTGTTTTATATTTTGATATATATTTGGTGAGTTAACACTTCGCAACGCGCACGCCTGGTTTAAAATTTTTACGTATATTTTTTGTTAGGTTCGACAGTTCCGCCGCAACGCGCGAGCCTCAAAAACTCATAAGAATTATGTGTATATGTTCATTCCTATATACATGATTTGTTAACTAGGGGATGGTTCAAAACACAATGTTATAAAAAGAGGAAAGTCGTAGGAAGTGTATTAAATAGATTCCGATTGAATTCATTCAAGTGACATTGGAACCGTCTTGTTGAACTCTACGATATGAGATTTTAGGTTTTCGCTTTGGGATTTTTAGCTTGTAGATTTTAGAATTTTTGTTTAGATCGTTGTTTTTTTATTTGTTATTGTGTCTTTTTTTATTTGCATTATTGTCTTTTTTATGACTCATTTGTTTATTTTCCTTGTCTTGTGTTATATTTTTCAACATTGTGTTATATTTTGCGATCCATTGTGTATTTGTACCTTCCTAGATTTGGGTGGATTTGTAGGATAAGTTTACCGTTGTTAACTAATGTGTGAAACCGCCTCTATTCGTAAAGTACAAGTATATATTGCATACCTCAGAGCTCATCTCTATAGATAACTAGACAAAAGATTAAATACAAACACCCTTATCATACAAAACGCACGAATAGGGTGAAAAGGTAAAAAAATCACGGTGACATTTTCGTAATTATTTACTCGTAGGGTAATTATCAAAATTACCCTACAAATGATCTTGTAGGGTAATTTTGTAAAACGTTCTTGTAGGGTAATTTTGATCTTATAGGGTAATTTTGTAAAATGTTCTTGTAGGGTAATTTTGATATTGTAAAGTAATTTTATACAGTATCATAATTACTCTACAAATGATCTTGTATGGTAATTTTGATTTTGTAAGATAATTTTGATCTTGTAGGATAATTTTGTAGAGTATCATAATTACTCTACAAGTGTATCAGAATTACTCTGCAAGTTTTAAAATTACTCTACAAGAACGTTTTACAAAATTACCCTACGAGCAAATAATTACGAAAATGCCACCGCGTTTTTTTCTTCTTTTTCATGCCTTTCGTACGATAAGGTTGTTAAGGTTGTTTGTACGTGAAATTAACTCTAAATAACTATTTAAGGAGTACGATGTAGTTATGCGCATATTATTATAATACAAATCTTCTTTTATCAATCTAAAAAAAAATTGACTATAGGATAAAGATTTTGAAAAAAAAAACCTAATTCATCAAAACCGAAACAGTAAACATTAAACGAGCTCGTTTAGTTCTAGTTTTCTAAAATCGTAGTTAGGCTGGACGGTATGGTGACGGGATGAAGGGGGGGGGGGGGGGGGATGGGGTGACGGAGAGGACGTCGAGAAGAAAGAAAGGGGGCCCACCTGTTTGCTCCGTCGCAAACGTCTCAGTTCGGACGATGGGGACGGGACGGAGGGGGGCGGCGTGGTGTGCCGGGCGTCGCCGAAGGAGGACGGGGCTGAGGACGGACCATACCGTCCAGCCTTAACAATTTGAACTAAATATATCTTGTTAAAACCAGCTTAACTCTACCATCCATCAACACTTGCTGATAATTATCTAGGAATAGTTGGTGGGTTTTGTGATACACGAGTAGGGCGCATTTTAGCACAAAAATCTAGAGTTGATATTGACTGGAGTGTGTGGCTAGTCACCAAAGCACTTGGAGAAGACTCGGCTAATCAGCCAATGGTTGGTGTTTTCTTTTATACATGATCGAGTTGACCTCCACTTCACACTGATGGTTGCTTTGTTAAAATTTACCAAAATACCCTTTTATATATTAATAATGGAATGCAAGTTAATTTTTGGGTAGGATCTTGTTGCCCCATGCTTGATCATTTGACATTGTTGGTTCAACAAGGATAAATACCGTACTATTGATGAAAATGGCCTAGCTTTGGAAAGTGCCGATTAAGCTCACGGATGAGAATTAAGTAGGAGGCCGATTAGAGAACATCCCTTTTTTTTTTTTTTTTTTTTTTTTTTTTTTTAACGGCAAATTTGGATCACTGACGGACCACTGGAGTATAATCGTGCCACCAGCAGAACCACCCGATCATATCTATCTCCACTAGGCAATAATGCCTATACACCAATTCAGGAGTAAACCCAATAAATCTGGAAAAAACCCCCTTTGTGGGAATCGAACCCATGACCTAATGGTCATAAGCCTTATCCCACCACCAAGATACCACTAGGCTATAATGCCATGGGTGATTAGAGAACATTCTAGTTCGGATGTGTCACACCCTGACTTTTGCGGAAGCGTGGTTATTGGTGTGACTTCTTAATACCATAGCATTCAATCATAACAACGCTATATGATAAAAACATGAGATGTTCATCCATTAATTAAGTTTAGAAAATACCACAACATACTTGTCTTGAAAACATCGACACCAAATTAAGTTACAAACCATGACATGTTCAATTAAGTTCGTAAAGACTCCACAAAAGACTTTAAATAAAACCTGAGTTTAGAAACATGTATCCCGTCCAGGAATAGGATACACCCCCTAAACTCAACAACCATGGATAACATCTTTTATTCACGATGCAGCTTGAAGACACATGCATACACCTGCCAGATCCACTAGTTCCCTGAAATACATGTAGTTTGAAAAACATCAACAAAAGTTGAGCGAGTTCATGTGTGTGTATAAGTATGTATAAACCTTTGTAAACCGTGTATGTATGTATGTAAGTCCCGGTATGAAAGCAAACAAGGAAAAGATCACCAATGGTTTGCAAGGCCACTGATATGTGTGACGGTGTAGGAAAACTCAAACCTAGCAAAGTTGTACCGGGCTTCCGGCTGGAAGACATAGTCACCCTATGGGCCACCCTGGTCCTCATGGGTGTGGGCTCGCTACACCCAAATAGATCTATCACTCATGCCCCTCGGTTCTGATACGAGGATTAATGGTCCCAAGTATCCGCCTACCCAATCACATGATCTATGGTTCTTTCCTAGGCTAATCATACCAATAGTATTCGTATGTAATCCTTTTGTAACATGTATTTCACCCCCGAAGTAAATAAACAAAACAGTTTAAGGAAAAGGGGGACATGAACTCACAGTATTGCGTCTTCAGAATCGTAACCCAAATTTCCTCAGCGAACACGACTCCCTACAATGTACTAATGTCTATTAGACGAACGGGTCGTGCCTTGCTTTTATATTTATATTTTTGAGTTACGTTTCTTATGTTCTCAATATTATTCCAAGTCATAATTACTTGTTAAAATAATAGTTATTTTAACTTTAAATTAAATTTCATTTTGGAATAATCGTTAAACATTACATTTGTAACAATACTTCTCATGTATTTTATTTTCGAATTTCCTTCCCAAGGATGGGGGTATGTACTTTTGTATTCTCGTATTCGTATTCTCAAAATAATATATATTCAAGTCTCACTTTAGAAAATATATATATAACTTATTTGTTAAGAATAATGTATTCCAAGAAAATACATATTTTTCTCAAAAATCATATATCTTCTAAATATACTAGGAAAATATATTTTTATCTCCCAAAAATAATATATTTTCTTCTTGTTGAAAATATGACATAACTTGGTAATATGTACAAAAATAATATTTTCACTTCTTTCGTTTCCAAAATAATATTTGCCAAAAATATATTTATAAGAGTATTTTCCGGAATATTTTGTAAGTTACGTTTTTGCGTTCGGTTTTACAATATTTAGTGGGTAACTTATATATTTATTCATTGTGATCTTTGGTATTATTTTGGATTTGTAAGTTCTTGGTATTTTTGTTAACTTATATTACTTTACCCTAAAATAACATAACTTATTTCACAAAGTATATAAATATTCACACAAGTGTCTTTAATATAAATATATATATTCTAAATATATATTCACCCATTTTTCTTTATAAAAATCATCCTCCAATACTTGTATTTTTGTTACAAAAATTATGGAAAAGTATATATTGAAAACCATAGTTAAAATACACTAGTAAATATTTGTTAGAAAATATTCTTTAAGTGTTTATATTTTTAGAAAATTTTGCCATAGTTTCCCTTGAAAATGGAGGTGTCCATGCTATTAAAGCATATCATTTTTTTTTTCAAAAATCATCACAACAATCAACAATCAACTCTAAACAATATTATACTTACCAAGTGCTAGAACACAGCCATCTACATAAAGATCATGAACTTGAGTTTTTACAAAAACTTGTAGTAACTTAGTAGTATGTTTAGTAGGCTTAGTTACCCTCCAAAATATATTTACTTCTTGATAAACTTCGTTCTTGAAAGTTTTAGGTGTTTACAACTTGTAAACATATTTTACAAAAAATGTTTCTTTATGGATCTTCTTGTTTCATAAGTATTTACACACTTGTTTTACCACTAAAAATGGTGTTGGTTTAAGTGAGAATCAATATTTTCTAAAAATCAGCTTTTGAACTTGGTTCTTTTGAAAAACCATTCATAGATCTTAGATTCATAAGATTACTAGCTTACTTTGTTTATTATTTTTCAAGAAATCAACTTATTTTCAAGTTCATGCTTATATATGAGGATGATCTTCTTGTGTTAACACATAATCATCCTCTAACTTGCTAGATCATGTGTTTAATCACAATCTAGCGAGCTCATTATGATGATCAACATCATAATCTCAAGTAAACAACAACAAGTATAATACATATACTAAACAACACTATTTCATCAAGATTTCATCATATGTAAGCTTATGTTCAAGATCCATGTTTATGTCTTTTAGTGTTCATCAAGATAATCAAAGTATTTCATCTTTTAACCACTCAAAATTAGAAGTAACAAAGGTTATGAGAGTCTTACTACTATCTAAGCTAGGGATGAACTCTTGAAGATGAAGGTGACAAAGTTGATGGATAAAAGCAATTGATGGAGGTCCTTCAAGATCCAAGAGCACCAAGCTTCATAAGACACCTTCTTACACCCTTGAGAGTATATGGAATGAGTGGATGATGGATGAAAGGAGGTGGTGGTGGTGGTGGTGGCACTATGTTCGGCCGAGAGGAGAGGGAAAGAGGAGGAGAGATGAGTTGGTGAGAAGTGTAGATGCTCAAGTGTTCTTATAATCCCTTCAACTCAATTAACCATTGGTTCTTGTGTCTTCAATAGTACCAACATGATCTTATGCATATCCAAGAAAGATTAAGAGGATATTTTGTGTGATCTTGCAAGATTTGTGGATGTGGGGTCACATAAGTGACCGTAAATATGAAGGGGGGGGGGGGTCTTGTGTAAGTTTGAATGATAGTTAGGTTAATTAGTTGGAAGTTAAAGGGTATTAGTTAGTGTTTATGTGTAGGATGCATTACATAGTGTGTTAGGGTGTTCGGGGACCATAACTAGTCCAAAAATAACAAAACAATGCTTCTAGCAATATTTTAGTGTTTCAGGTAGTGTCCGGTTGTTCGGTTAGATACTGGTTCGTTAAAGTGTCAAGCTATTCCGTTTAATGATCTTTAAGTACCTTTTTGTGACACTTTTAATTCCCGACACTTAGGAAAGCATTCAGGACCATTTTGCCATATTTTTGCATATTACTAGCTTGTTAAAAAGCTGAATTTTGCTGAAATATGCAGAATTCTGCACTTTTAATGGGTTTTAGGCACTTTCCGGCACTTAAACTATCACCTAGTGACGCAGTTTTATGGTCCTTACTTCCCTACACACCATACTAGTGTAGTACCTTGTCTCTGGCCCTTACGGGGTCTCAAAACACTGTCTGTCTATGTACTGACATTGTCAGCATATTTCTTAGTTATCCGCTAACTGTGCTAACCGTGCTTTGTGCATCATGTATGTCAATAAAGTTTGCATGTGATAATGAGATGACATTATGTAATATGTGATGCACATGTATGCATGATGTTAAGTCATCAGTTGTAATTAAGCACAGTCATTAAGCACTAATTAATATTAATTAATTGTACGGATACCTGGATTTATGAGGGTTGTCACATTCTCCCCCTGTTAAGAAAATTTCGTCTCGAAATTTTAGTTCTGCTACTAGCTGCAGGGGTCTTGTGGAACAATTGTGGGTATTTTGCTTTCATGTGATCTTCACGCTCCCAAGTAAATTCTGGGCCGTGTCGCGCGTTCCA
Source organism: Helianthus tuberosus (assembly GCA_030545235.1). Taxonomy (NCBI): domain Eukaryota; kingdom Viridiplantae; phylum Streptophyta; class Magnoliopsida; order Asterales; family Asteraceae; genus Helianthus; species Helianthus tuberosus. The sequence goes on along the minus strand of JARYGA010022408.1, from coordinate 19,928 downwards.
ACGAACCTTGACGAGTTTGACACTACTCCTTCGCGTCTTGTTAACCTTCCAATCAGTAACCTCAACAGGTTCTTCAGTAAAGTGGAGTGTGTCGTCAATATGAACTTCGTCGGCAGGAATGACAACTATTTCTTGAGTTGGAGTCTTTTTCAGATTTGATACATGAAATGTATCATGAACGCCATTTAGTTCTGCCAGTAGATCCAACTTGTAAGCTACAAGACCAATCCTCTCTAGGATTTTGAATGGTCCAATGTATCTTGGGTTCAACTTCCCACGCTTCCCAAAGCGTGCTACACCCTTCCAGGGTGAAACCTTTAACAAAACCATATCTCCCACTTGAAATTCCAAAAGTTTCCTCCTTTGGTCCGCATAGCTCTTTTGACGATCACGAGCCGCCTTAATGCGCTCTCGGATCTGTATAATCTTGTCTGTCATCTCTTGAACCAATTCGGGGCCAACAAGCTGCCTATCACCTGCATCTGGCCAGCATAACGGTGATCGGCACTTGCGTCCATATAGAGCTTCAAACGGTGCGGCTTGTATGCTTGCATGGTAACTGTTGTTGTAAGAAAATTCTACCAAGGGTAAGTGAGTGTCCCAACTACCACCCAAATCCATTACTCAAGCTCGCAACATATCTTCTAGCGTTTGAATCGTTCGTTCGCTCTAGCCGTCTGTCTGCAGATGAAAGGCAGTACTCAGATTCAACTGAGAACCAAAGTCTTCTTGGAAGGATTGCCAAATCCTTGACACAAATCTTCCATCTCTATCAGAGATAATCGAGAGAGGCACTCCACGACGTGCGACAATCCCTCTGAGGTACAGCTCAGCAAGCTTGCTAGTGTTATCTTTTTCCTTGATTGGCAAAAAGTGTGCAGATTTTGTCAGACGGTCCACGATTACCCAAATTGTGTCATGACCTCTGGGTGTCTTTGGCAACTTCGTTATAAAATCCATTGAAATCTGTTCCCATTTCCACTTGGGTATTTCAGGTTGTTGCAGAAGACCTGAAGGTTTCTGATATTCGGCTTTTACCTTGGCGCAAGTCAAACATTTACCAACATACGTTGCAACATCGCCTTTTAATCTTGGCCACCAGTAGAAATCCTTTAGATCTTGGTACATTTTATCCGATCCTGGATGGATCGAGTACCGTGACTTGTGAGCTTCATAAGAAATAACGTCTCTCAAACCACCAAAGAGAGGAACCCAAATTCGTTTCATAAAGCACAACGTTCCTTCCTCATTTGGTACCAACTGTTTCTCCATCCCACGGAGATATTTATTCACAAGATTCTCCTTCTTGAGAGCTTCTCTCTATGCAGCACGAATGCGCAATGAGAAGTCCGTTTGAATAATAATTTCCAAAGCCCTAACTGTTGGGATTGAACCCTATCAGAGGAACAGATAATTAAAGCCAAAACTGGATCAGAGCAGTGGATCCAGAATAAGCAGATGTTATGTATACAAGTCTCTCCCCTTGAAAGTGGTTTCAATATCTGCTGACCTCCAAACTACTGATCTTTACTAACTGCTGACCTACAACTGCTGATGGAAGACTAAAGCTCTGCTGATTCAATCTACTGCTATGGGTCAAGCTCTACTGATCATGACAAGTACTGCTGGGTTCACATCAGTGGAAGGATGTAACAGTAGTTTAGTTTATATTATATTATGAAATGTAATGTACAACAGCAGTTAGCATAGCAGAGGTTGTATAGATCAGATGTTAGAGTTTGTTAGGAGGTTAGATGTCACTTTCATGGTGACGTCAGCTTAGATGCTTCAGTGGTTTGCTCGTGCCTATAAATAGAACAGTGCTCTGTACTGTTCTATTAGCTCTTCACCATCTTCTTCCTGCATGAACAAATCACTGTGAGCTCAGGCTGAGGGGGAGTTTGTTGCATACTTGCAATTGTAATTGAATCTTGTAATAAATTCAAGCATTCGGTTCAATGTTAAACTTGTATGTTAAAAGCAATTCTCTCGTTTAATTGTGAAAAGTTTGCTTCCATTATAATTCCGCTGCACTACTCATTCATTGTTCATATTAATTCAAACGTAAAATACAATCAAAATCAAACTCAGATCCTAACAATTGGTATCAGAGCTTGGACAGTCAAATTTGATTTAACAATCATTTTGACATAAATAGTTCAGCACATAATCGTTGATATCGATAGTTTGTTCGTTTTGTTAAAAAACAGTGCAAGGTTTAATCACCATCAAAGTTGATTAATCAGTGCTTGTAAACAACCAGGATGACGTCACAATCACAAGATGATAAGAATAACATTGGCTCTCTTTTCAAACCACCCACGCTTAAACGTAATGAATACAACATCTGGCAGAGAAGGATGGGTCACATCCTTGCTCAACAGAACACTGGATGTTGGAGGTCTGTTGTTTTTGGTCCCCATGTTCCTATGGTGCCAAGTGCTGAAGATGCAAAGAAATTCGTACCTAAACCATCTGAAAACTATACTGAAACTGATTTTCAAAAGTTCGAACTCGATGCCAAAGCATTTAGCATCATAGCATCTGTATTACCCAATGAGATCTATGCTGGACTGTTACATTGTAACAGTGCCAAAGAGCTATGGGATGCACTGAAGGAACAATTTGGGGGAATAGAAGAAGTTATTGAAAACAATAGGGAAATTCTAAATCAGCAGTATGAAACATTTTGTCACATCAAGGGTGAATCATTGACTCAGCAGTTTGAGCGATTCAGTTGTCTCATTAGTGAACTAAGGCTTGTTAAAGTAACATTTCCAAATTCAACTCAAAATAGCAGGTTCCTTAGATCACTACCAGAAAAATGGGATACCATTGCATTTGTTACTAGAAACTCTGCTGAGTTCAAAGATCTGACCCTGACCCAACTTCATGGTAGACTCCTGACCTATGAAAGGGAGTTAAACCAGAAAAAGAAGTTGCAAGAGTCTGGCAAAGTTGCTGATGATTATTCATTTGGCAGCACAGCTCTTTTTGGTCAGGAAGAATCTGGTAGCAGTAGTAAGGATCAGGGTTATGATCACTTTATTGATATAACTGCTGGTGGAAATTTCAACAACCCTGATTCTCACTCTGCAAATTATGCTTTTACTGCAAATTATGAAAACCAGATGTCAGATAACTTGTGCTTTGAACTCAATGATTTGCAACACTTTGATCCCACTGACTTAGAAGAGATGGACATTTTGCATCAATTGGCTTTGCTTAGTGTAAGAACAAGCAAATTCTACAAAAGAACAGGGAGAAAATTCCCAGGGTTACATGGGAATTTAAAAGTGGGGTTGGATAAGTCAAAAATTAAGTGCTACAAGTGCAATAGGCTAGGTTATTTTGCTAGGGAATGTAGGAGTCAAACCACTAGTCTAATAATCACTCATCCCAGCTCAAACCCTAGACCACAACAACAAAGCACTGTGCACTATACCCAATATACCCCTGCTGCCCATGTTAACACTGCTCACTATGCTGCAACCCCTGTGCCTTTGCATTATGTTCAAACCAATGTTCCACAAATTCAGTATGTTCAAACCCCTGTCCCTCAGGCACAAGTGCAACCTGTTGCACCTCAACCAGCTGCTCCAACAGTATCACAACCAGATCAGCAAAGCTTTTTCACTCAAGGCTTTGTTGACTGGAGCAGTATGCCTGATGAGCTTAGTGATGAAAATTTTGCACTCAATGCTTTTAATGATCCTACTAATGATGAATTTTGTTTGATGGCATTAGAGTCTATACTAGAAGGGGTAGAAACTGAAGGTGAACAGCTAAGTGCTAAAACAGTGGATGAAGTGACTGAAGCAGTGGTTACTGCAGTTGCTGGTGAACTACTGCTGGGAGAAAATTCAGAAACCCTGATTGAACCACTGTCTGACCCCTGGTTCGAAGAAGACAAAGAAGAAAAGGAAGAGAAGAAAGCAGGTGAGAAAGAAGATAGGGCTGATGAAGAAGGTGATCATCAATGTGATTGTGCCATGATGGCTGCTGCTAAGGTATCACCTCAAGTTCTTGAAAAACTGTGTTCAGACAAATGCATTATTGCATTTGCTAACATCAAAGAGGTAAATGAAAACCTTAGGGATAAAGTTTTAACTGATGAAGTCAAATTTGAAAAGTTATTAAAAGAACTTAGAAACAAATTGGCTGAAAAAGACAAAGAAATCAGCAGTCTCAAAGAAGAGCAGAGCATAACCAAGACTCAACTCCAAACTATGGTAGAAAAATACCAAGTTTGCAAAAAGGAGTTGGAGTCCACCCAGATCACTTGTGAAAGATGGGTGGAATCTTGTAAAGGGTATGAGGTTATGCTTGAGAAACAGCTTGAAAGCAATGTCAAGTTTGGTGTAGGATATAGAAAATATGATGATCTTGTAAACACTGCTGGAAAACAAGCTGGTTCATCTGAAATTAAACCAACCAACAAGAATGGCCAAGATTTAAAATAACCGACAAACTTGGTAACAAAATCACTTTGGAAAGATCTGTGGGGTCCTCAACTTTTGAGGAAATTGAGAAATATCAATTTAAACCCACATGGTCTGATGAGTATGACATTCTTGAAAATTTCAAGCCTATGGACTTTACAACCACTGATGGTGTCACAGCTCCAAAAGCAAAGGTCAATCCTATCAAAGACATGCCAACAGTGGTTCAAAACTCTGTTGCTAAGGAGTTTGAGAAAAGGAAGAAAAGAGAAAAGATCAAAAACCTATTTTGTGATTTTTGTGAAAAGAGAAACCATCAAACAAAAGACTGTTTTCATCTAAAAGCATATGATCTAAACAAAACAAGTGTTATTGTACCTACTGAAAGCTGTACCATCTGTGGTAAATCAAACCACAAAACTCAAGCATGTGTGTATCTCAAAAACTTTGATGTAAAAAAGAATGAGTACACTGCTAAAACATCCTTGAGTCCATCAACATCATCTGTCAAATTCACCAAAAACCAACCACTGTTTGTGCCAGTCCAAACAGCTGTTACAAAACAGCTGAATCAAACATCTGTCCAAAGAGATGTTCAAGTGACTGATGCACCCCCTGCCAACCAATTCAGAAAAGGCAAGGGACAATCATCTTACCAAAGGATTCCACACGTTTATGAGACCCACAAAAGGCCCTCTAAACCAAGAGTGAACAGGCATCCTTTTGGTTATCAGCAGGTGATTGGTCAAAACCCACAACAGTGGTTAGAGAGAAACAGTCCTAAAACTGTCCAAACCCCTGACCTAACCACTGCCCATACATCTGAACTCATCCCACACACTGTTGAGACCCCATCCAAAGCCTTATTGGCTTTGGAGACCCTAATGAACTAATCCTTTTACTTCATGTGCAAGGAGCATCTGCATGCTTAGATAGCCTTTGGTATGTAGATAGTGGAGGCTCCAGGCACATGACAGGATGTAAAGCTGATGTGTGCAAAATGCAACATATAAATTACATCAATTGTGGCATAAAACTAACCATTTTTTAGTACTAATGTTGGAAAAAGTGTGCTTTTGTCTTCCTTTTGTATTTTCAGGATTAAATGAGCTCAAATTAACAAAAGAAGCAAAAAGACATCAAAATCTAACATAAATGCAAGAAAAGGAACAAGACGTTACATTCCCGACCCCACGACAGCATCTTCCCAAGCAAAACAAGACAACAGAAGACTGAACACGCCCCGTGCTCAGCCAGCACGGGGGCGTGCCCAAGTGTCAGCAGAAAAGACAAAGTGGTAGAAGCTTCTATTGCCCACCACGGGGCCGTGCTCAGCGGACACGGGGCCGTGGTCAACTATAAGATTCACACAATCCAGGCAAATCTTCATAGTACAAAGATTCTTCTGCACACGGGGTCGTGCTCAGCGGACACGGTGGCGTGGTCAACTAAAAAGACAAACTGCAATAAATGAAGAAAGAGAAGGATGTGGACACGGGGCCGTGCCCACTGGACAAGGGGCCGTGCCCGAGCTTCTGTTCAGCCTATAAATAGGAGTGCTTGGCTCAAGCTCAAACCATCCCTTGGCACACCACCTCTCTCACACTTCACCCACCACCCACCACCACCATAACACCATCATCCATTGTCCATCGTAGAGTGTGTGAGTCGTCTCGGGATCCAAGATTGATCGTAAGAGTTCTTGACAATCAAGGCCATGTTTGCCTAAGTCTCTTACATCACTTGGTGAAGACAAAGTGTCTAGTTTAATACTTTTTATTTCTAATCTTTTGCACTTTTTATTTGGTTTTGTATTAATGACTTTAATAACTAGTTGCTTATGTTGAAGGTGATCTTTCCTTATCGTTTGTCCGTGGTGTCTTGGCATTATTTTACTGTCTATATACAATAAAAGATTTTCACCATTCATATCTCCACGGTCTATATGGAGGTATGTTGGCTACCTGGTCGGGGTTTAAGGGAACGGTTTGGTAAAGGTCTTGCCATTGTTCAGCGTTTAGAGGTCCTGCAATGGACCTGGGTCAAATTTAGTAGGACCTCCTTCAATACTTCACGGTATTGGATGGCGGGGGTCCAAACTCTTTGATCCCCTCATAAGTTAACTACTATTAATACTATAACCCGGCTATTTAGGACTGTATCCCTGCTGACTCAGACTACTTAGTCGAGGGTAACGTCACCTCCAAAAAAGGGGCCTACCATAATTTGCATTAATAACTTAATTAATTATCTTCCAATAATCCACCCTTTTAGGATTGTATCCTTGCTGACTCAAACTACTGGGGTGAGGGTAACGTCACCTTCAAAAGAGGGGCCTACTACAATAACTAAGATAATCTCTTAAATAAGTGCAAAAGTGCGGAAATAATCAAAGGTTACACTAGATATGAGTCGGAACCAAATGATTCATCTTGTCTATCTGTTTTTCTTTTATTTTTATTTTCAGCATTTTAGTTAGTTTTTATTTTTCTTAGCTTAAAACATTTTTCTAAACTTTTTATTTTTGATTAGACGTTGAGGATAAACCGGTACTAAAAGCTCTTGTGTCCTTGGACGACCTCGGTATCTTACCAACGCTATACTACGCCCACGATGGGTGCACTTGCCCATATGTGTGTCTAGTGTTAGTAAAATATCGTGTTTTATAAATTTAAAACTTGGCTAAAAAAGTGTTAAAGGGGCTTAAAATATACACCTAATATATATAACACTCGACTACGCATCAAGTTTTTGGCGCCGTTGCCGGGGACACAAGGATTTTAAGAAAGCTTAAAATCAACGGCCTAATCAGTTTTTCAAAACCTTTTTAAACGCGCGCACATTTTTCTGCATTTTAGTTAATTCTGCATTTACAGTAACCTGTACACGGGGCCGTGTTCACTGAACACGGGGCCGTGTCCAGCATTTTTATAAAAACACCCAGTAACAGTAGCTTGAACACGGGCCGTGCTCACTGAACACGCCCGGTGCTCAACGAAATCAGTAAATTTAATTAAAATGTCCAGATACAAATCCTGAACACGGGGCCGTGCTCACTTAACACGGGGCCGTGTCCAGCCTCTGTTTTCGCTTTTATTTTTGTTTTCTGATCTCGAGACTTGGTTGTGGTCTGCTGAGTGATTCTTATGGATCAATACCCAGGAGGTTACAACTACACCTACGAGGAGGATGATTATAGGGGTAATTATTGCACTAATTGTCGTAACACACACTCGGTTCAAAATAATCACTCATATCAACCATCCAATTCATACACCTACTATGAGGAACCCAGGTACGAGCCACCAACTTCATACACATCATATGAAGACCAAAGGTATGAACCTCCTCCCTCATACTCATATTTTGATGAGCCAAGGTATGAGCCCTCATACTCATACTTTGAGGAACCAAGATATGAGCCACCACCTTCATATGCTTACTATGAGGAACCATGGCGTGAACAACCCACCTCATATGAGTATTATGAAGAAAAAAATTATGAACCTTATCCATCATATGCTTACAATGAAGGACATTGGTGTGAACCATCTACTTCACATGAGTATTATGAGGAACAAAGGGTCGAACAACCGGATTCAAGCTTAGAAAATTCTGATTCTTTTTCTATAACCGAAGTGACCGATAGGATATTAGAACACATTAGAGTTATCGATCGATGTATAAAAGAAGCTCGCGCAAGGGAAGAGGAGTCCCGCGCAAGAGAAGAATTAACAAATGAAAAGATAACTGAAAGTGTAAAAATGGAAGAACAAATAAGTGAAAAACCGACACATGAGTTAAACAACGAAAAAGGTGAGTCCGACAACGTTAAAATCCAAGAAGAGTCTAATTTTGAAGAAATTAATCTCTTGTCACCTTCTTTTGAAAATCATTGTTTAGTACCCACTCATGCTAAGTTTTTAAAAGAGTTAAACACTAACACTAAAATTGACGAAACGGTAAGTGTTAAGTTAACTAATGATCAAACCTCACTAATAAAAGAAGACCCATTTGAAATTAACATTACACCGGTTCCATGTTTCTTTCAAAATTCGTTTATTAGTAATGTCACAATCGATAAAGATCTTTGTGTTAACATAATGCCTAACTACATTTTCGAAAAATTAAGTATTAATGATTTTTCTCCACTTCAAATACCCATTTTTCTATCCAATCGGAAAGTAATAAAATCAATCGGTGTAGTTGAAGATGTATTGGTTCAAACGAATCAAATGGTAATCCCGACCGACTTTGTCATCCTTGATGACGCTCCTCTAGTGTTGGGACGACCATTTGTAAAAACTCACGAAGCTTTGAAAAACCGGAAGTTCAAAAATCTACCTCTTCAATTAGGGGCATTTAAAAGAAGTGTCGATCTCGAACGGTCAATGAAATATCCTTTCGGCAATAATGACCCCCTAATTGAAGATGAAGATGAACCACCCGATACAAGGTCGCGATAGAACAAACTTTTAAAGTTCTTGATCGAAATGAGCAACCAAATAAGGAGTCTCCTAAAGATCCACCACTTGAGCTCACAGAACTTCCAAAAGGTTTGGAATATGCTTTTCTAGACAAAGAGGGTAATTTACTTGTAATTATTTCGTCTAAATTAGATAACTTAGAAAAAGAAAAATTAATTAGTCTTTTGAAAAAACACAAAAATGCAATAGCTTGGAAACTTGTAGACATAAAAGGAATTAGTCCTTCCATGTGCACACACAAAATTTTGATGAACGATGACTACAAATCAGTAATACAACCACAACGTCGAGTAAATCCAAATGTTCAAGAAGTGGTTAAAAACGAAGTCATCAAATTACTTGACGCCGGACTTATCTATCCTATCTCCGATAGCCCTTGGGTAAGTCCTGTCCAAGTAGTTCCAAAGAAAGGAGGTATGACGGTAATAACTAACGAAAAGAATGAACTAATACCAACGAGAACCGTCACAGGATGGAGAGTATGTATAGATTATAGAAGATTAAATGAAGCAACAAGAAAGGATCACTTTCCTTTGCCCTTCATTGATCAAATGTTAGAAAGATTATCCGGTCATAAATTTTACTGCTTCTTGGATGGTTTTTCAGGTTACTTTCAAATCCCGATAGCACCCGAAGACCAAGAAAAGACAACTTTCACATGTCCCTATGGAACTTTTGCTTATCGACGCATGCCGATTGGTCTATGTAATGCCCCCGCAACATTTCAACGTTGCATGGTAGCCATTTTCCACGACATGATAGAAAAGACAATGGAAGTCTTTATGGATGACTTTTCTATCTTTGGGGATTCATATGACCAATGCCTCGATAATCTTGAACGAATGCTATCCCGATGTGAGGAAACTAACCTCGCCCTTAATTGGGAAAAATGCCATTTCATGGTAACGGAGGGAATAGTGCTCGGTCACAAGATCTTAAGCGAAGGAATGGAGGTGGATCGAGCCAAAATAGATACCATTTCTAGACTACCACCTCCATCCTCCGTGAGAGCTATCAGAAGTTTCCTAGGGCATGCCGGATTCTATAGGCGATTTATCAAAGACTTTTCTAAAATTTCTAGACCTCTAACAAAATTACTTGAAAAAGATGCTCCTTTCATCTTTGACAATGATTGCAATCAAGCATTTCTCACCTTAAAAGAAATGTTAGTCAATGCACCTATCATGATAGCGCCTGATTGGAAATTTCCTTTCGAAATCATGTGTGATGCAAGTGACTTTGCAGTTGGAGCTGTCTTGGGACAAAGAAAAGAAAAGCATTTCCACCCAATTTATTATGCTAGTAAAACACTTAATGATGCACAAGAAAATTACACAACAACTGAAAAAGAGTTACTAGCTGTGGTATTTGCTTTTGATAAATTTCGTTCTTATCTTGTTCTTTCTAAAACTATAGTCTATACAGATCATGCAGCCATCCGATACCTCTTCAAAAAGCAAGATGCAAAACCACGTTTGATTCGGTGGATTCTACTCCTCCAAGAATTTGACATTGAAATCAAGGACAAAAGAGGAGCAGAAAACACCGCAGCAGATCATCTTTCGCGCTTAGAAGACCCAGCTTTGGAAGCAACCAGGGATGAGCAAATCAACGAAAAATTTCCAACTGAGTCTCTGGAAATGGTGGAATATAAGGAAGAACCATGGTACGCCGACTATGCTAACTACCTGGCTAGCGGTATAGTCGCAAAAGGATTGCCACATCATCAAAGAAAAAAATTCTTTGCCAATGTGAAACACTACTTTTGGGAAGATCCATATCTTTTCAAAATGTGTGCCGACTAACTCGTCCGACGATGCGTATATGGTAGCGAAGCACGAAGAATTCTCCGCCATTGTCATGAAGGTCCATAAGGAGGACATCATGGTGCTGCTAGTACCGCACGAAAGGTATTCGATTCAGGATTTTATTGGCCAACCATTTACAAAGATGCCCAAAGTCTTGTAAAAACATGTGATGCTTGCCAAAGAACAGGTAATATTTCTTCCAAAAACGAAATGCCACAAAATGGCATTCTTGTTTGTGAAATTTTTGATGTGTGGGGACTCGACTTTATGGGACCTTTCCCACCATCGAAAGGAAACAAATATATACTTGTGGCAGTAGAGTACTTGTCTAAATGGGCCGAGGCCGAGGCACTTCCAACAAATGATGGAAGAGTCGTGGTAAGATTTCTGAAAAAATTATTCTCTCGTTTTGGCACACCTAAAGCTTTAATAAGTGATAGAGGTACCCATTTTTGCAACCATCAACTTGAAATTTTTTTAACAAGATATGGGGTCTATCACCGGGTCTCAACAGCATATCACCCTCAAACAAACGGACAAGCCGAAGTGACTAATAGAGGTTTAAAACGAATACTTGAAAAAACCGTAGGGTTAAATAAAAAAGAATGGGCTGATAAATTAGATGATGCTTTATGGGCTTTCCGAACTGCTTATAAAACAACAATAGGTACAACCCCATATAAGCTGGTCTATGGAAAAAGTTGTCACTTACCAGTAGAAATTGCACACAAAGCCTACTGGGCAATCAAAAATGTAAACTTAGATTTAGAATTTGCTGGTAAAAATCGATTTTGTCAATTAAATGAATTAGACGAGCTTAGGAATTATGCATACTCAAACTCTGAAATTTATAAGGAAAGAATGAAAAATTTGCATGACAAACATATTAAACCTAATGAATTTCGGGTAGGAGATCTAGTTCTTTTGTTTAATTCACGACTTCGATTGTTTCCTGGTAAATTAAAGTCTAGGTGGCCAGGACCTTTTTCCGTCACCCATATTTTCCCACACGGTGCAGTAGAAATTAAATCTCGGAATGGGCCTCCATTCAAAGTCAATGGCCAACGGCTGAAACTCTACCAAGGATTCATTGAGGATGAAGAGGAAGAGATCTCGTTTCAAATGGTGGAAGAATAAAAACATCAACATACCACATCTAAAGCGGTAAGTTTTCTAACCAAGGCTTATGGGAAACAAGGGCACTTACACGAGCACTAAAAAAAAATAAAAAAAAAATAAAAAAAAAATTTAAACCTTGCTCGGCACGAGGCCGTGTCCGCGCTGCAGTCGGGATATATCCCCTTTTTCAAAACAGTTTCTTCATTTCACACGCCCCGTTTCCCCGAAAAAGCTCTGGTTCCAGGCGATTTTTCGCAGAATTTCGACGTCTCCTATCACTCTAACAACATCAAGGTATGATTCTATCACTTTTAGTAGTTAGATTAGTTACTTGCATGTAGTTAAAACACCACAAATTTGGGGAAAAATCTAGGGTTCTTGAAGTTCATTCGAATCGAACCTAAAATTTTTGCCTAAATCTGTTTGCATTTAGTTAGATTAGTGTTAAGGGAAGTAAATACACTTGTATTGTTCATAGATTCACCCGATTTCTTACAAAAACCCCAAACCCTTGTTCTTGAAACGAAAAAGATGAAATTGATAGGGTAACGGGTTATTTTGGGGAAAAATGGCACTTAGGGTTTCATTTTCGGGGGAAACCGCACATAGTGGACCAAAAATTTTCAAGTTTTCGAAACCGGGATGAAAAATGGAATTTTTGAGTAACAGACGCCTGGACACGGGGCCGTGTCCGCTGAACACGGGGTCGTGTCCAGCACACTGTTTGCAGTTTTGTCCAAAAATACTTCTGTTTCGTGCTAACTTTTGGTGTATTCTTTCAGATGGCTAGGAAGTTCACAAGATTCAACGCTAATGAGCTCGATGCTAGAGCTAGATACGAAATACTTCAAACAAGGCCGGAGGAATACCCAAGGCAAGCATGCACGGAATTGTTAACTGTGGTGAATCAAATCGACCGTTTCAACAACATTGTCACGGGGCCACTCAGAGTCGCTCTAACAACCCGACTCCGTTCCGTCCACGAATGCACTTTGGAATTCTATAGCACCTTCACATTCAACTCGAGGTGCGACCCGTTCGATAGTGACGGGGTATCATTCCGATGTGGAGGAACGAGGTATTCGATCTCTATGGCACAATTTGGGTCGATTGTCGGGTTGTATGCGGAAGAGGATGCGGGAAACGAAGAAAATACTGGGGGGATGAGAGAGATAGGTGAAAACGAACGCCAAGCCATTTGGGCTCAGATTGGTGAGGGGTACTACAATCCGAGCAGCACTAAGAGTACAAAGTTGAGGGATCCGCTCTACAGATACATTCATAGGCTCCTCGGCTACTCTCTTAGCCAAAGGCATGATAGCAGTGGCGTAGTCGGGTTAAGAGATCTTGTTGTCCTCCACTGTATCCACAACCGCAGGCCGCTCGATGTTCCATTCCTCATGCTCCGAAACATGCATCATAACCGTCTTGCAAGTGCACCGACCCCTATCTTCTTTGGGGGATGGGTGTACCGTCTCTTCAGGCATTTCACCCACATACCTAGGTCATTTGAAAGGAGCCCATGGTCGGGTATGGTGGATATACATATATGCCGCTCAATGAACCTACTTTATGAGGCGGAAGACGGGTCGGTAAGCTTTCAAAGGATGCAAGGTCGCGCATGGAACCCGCAGGAAGCACTTGTCCTCCAAGCTCCGCAACATCATCAATATCAATATCAACCCCAAGGTGATCCGGGCCAATCCTCCTCGGGAGGCGGTTTTCCTAATTTCCAAAGTTTGCATGATTTGTTGCAGGAAAACCTTATGTGCACAAGGAACACCTACAACATGGCAAGCAACACCTACAACCGGGTCGGAGCTATTGAAAGAAATATATCTGATATCCAAGATGATATTGGATACATTCGGGACCACATTGCGGGCCATGGAGGGGATGATGATGATGATGACGAGGACATGGAGTAGGCGGGAAGAGCGGAGGAAGAGGCGGTTGGTTGATGGTTCCCCAGGTTAACGCTTTCTAATCTTGAACAATTGATGGCCTGCGTGCCGAGTGTTGAACAATTTACTTTCCCTAACTTCTTTTATTTTTCTGCTTTTATTTCTCTTTTTAACTTTGACATGGATGTTGAACTTGGTAAAAATAGGATGTTTGCTATGTTTTGGTGGAGTGTTTATTGATTAAACAGGTACATACAAGGCTTAGAGTACTAAGCATTAGTACTACTAAAGCCGGGACAGGAAAACCGAAGAAAGAAACCTGTTTTTCAACCTTGCAGATTGTCCACACGGGGCCGTGTCCAGCCGGCACGCCCCCATGCCTAATCCCCTGAACATGCTGTTTGTTTTAAATCTTCAGACCTTGACAGACACGGGGTCGTGTCCACCCAACACGCCCCCGTGCCCACCTTCTGTAAGTTTCTGTTACTGGCACCTGAACACGGGGTCGTACCCACCAGGCACGGGGTCGTGCCCAGTAACCAGTAATACAAAATTTTTGCTTTTTACACCTTTTTACACATTCAATCAACCTAAAAACTTATTTTTGGGACACATTGAGGACAATGTGTAATTTAAGTGTGGGGGGGGGGGGATGCTAAAACCTTGAATCTTGCAAGTCCTAAATACAAGCCTTACACAAAACTCTATTGGAACCGCTAATCACCCCAAATTTTTTCAAAAATTTCATTTTTTTTACTTGTCTAGGTTTAACTCGGGAAATTCAAGTTCTCAAAAAGGTTATATTTTTACGAATTTACAACCGATAGCGTCGTGATAAAAAGAATCAACATAAGAAAATTATGAAAAGGCATGGCAAACTTAGTTAAAATTTGATTATATATACTTGATCACATAAAAAAACCCATTCCCACAAAAGTGAGTTTTGAGCCTTTATTGAGCATACAATTACATATCATTAAACTAAATGCTCATTTTTCGTTTCTTGTGTGAATAGCTGCCTGGTTCTTACGACTCTAGAACTTGCCATGATGATACATTCCCGGTCCTTACCAACTTAAACCCGAGTAAGTAAATGATGGAGGCATTAGGACTAACCCTTTTTATTTCTACACCATTATTTTTTTTTTTTTTTTTACCACCTACCCAAAATCCCCCTAGTTAGCCCCTTTGAGCCTAAACCTTTTCATTTCATAACCCAAACCAAACACCCTTTTACCCACCAAAAAACCTTTTTCATTTTTAACCCTTTGTTTTAGTAACAAGTTCGGTTTTTCGTATGATAAAAAAAAGCGCTGATGATGAAGCAAAAGAAAATAAACAAACAAGTTCATCAAAAATAACTTTTTTGAATAATAGCTTCATCAAAATAAAAGTTACAAAAAAAGAAAGTCTTACGAAAACCGACACTTGTTACGCTTTTCGCCCTTTTTCTACTAACCACTAACCCAACCACCTACCTTTAACCTAAGCCTAACCCTTCACCCACAAAGTCCTCTTGATATTTACAAAGGTATAAAAGTAAAAAAGAGGAGGATTGATTGCTTGGCAAGCCTATGGTAGGAGTAAGTTCCATGCCGCTCTCGAGTGATCCACAAAAATACATTTTCGGCCGAGTGTTGAGTGATCCCCGTGAGGTATGTGAACTTGTATATAAATAGAATTTTAAAAAGGCATGTTATGCCCTAATAAGTAATTTCTCTTATGAAAAGTTTTAAATAAATCATGACGAATAGGATTGTAAATAAATAAAAATAAAACTAAATAAAGAATCTTGGAAATCCCGACACTCTACGACAAGCCCGAAAACCTTCTTTTCTACCCATTCCATTTGGGAGTGTAATAGCCACATATTAAAGAGTTTTGCTTGAGGACAAGCAAAGATTCAAGTGTGGGGGTATTTGATGTGTGCAAAATGCAACATATAAATTACATCAATTGTGGCATAAAACTAACCCTTTTTTAGTACTAATGTTGGAAAAAGTGTGCTTTTGTCTTCCTTTTGTATTTTCAGGATTAAATGAGCTCAAATTAACAAAAGAAGCAAAAAGACATCAAAATCTAACATAAATGCAAGAAAAGACGTTACATGCCCGACCCCACGACAGCATCTTCCCAAGCAAAACAAGACAACAGAAGACTGAACACGCCCCGTGCTCAGCCAGCACGGGGGCGTGCCCAAGTGTCAGCAGAAAAGACAAAGTGGTAGAAGCTTCTATTGCCCACCACGGGGCCGTGCTCAGCGGACACGGGGCCGTGGTCAACTATAAGATTCGCACAATCCAGGCAAATCTTCATAGTACAAAGATTCTTCTGCACATGGGGTCGTGCTCAGCGGACACGGGGGCGTGGTCAACTAAAAAGACAAACTGCAATAAATGAAGAAAGAGAAGGATGTGGACACGGGGCCGTGCCCACTGGACACGGGGCCGTGCCCGAGCTTCTGTTCAGCCTATAAATAGGAGTGCTTGGCTCAAGCTCAAACCATCCCTTGCACACCACCTCTCTCACACTTCACACACCACCACCATAACACCATCATCCACCACCATCATCCATTGTCCATCGTAGAGTGTGTGAGTCGTCTCGGGATCCAAGATTGATCGTAAGAGTTCTTGACAATCAAGGCCATGTTTGCCTAAGTCTCTTACATCACTTGGTGAAGACAAAGTGTCTAGTTTAATACTTTTTATTTCTAATCTTTTGCACTTTTTATTTGGTTTTGTATTAATGACTTTAATAACTAGTTGCTTATGTTGAAGGTGATCTTTCCTTATCGTTTGTCCGTGGTGTCTTGGCATTATTTTACTGTCTATATAAAATAAAAGATTTTCACCATTCATATCTCCACGGTCTATATGGAGATATGTTGGCTACCTGGTCGGGGGTTAAAGGAACGGTTTGGTAAAGGTCTTGCCATTGTTCAGCGTTTAGAGGTCCTGCAATGGACCTGGGTCAAATTTAGTAGGACCTCCTTCAATACTTCACGGTATTGGATGGCGGAGGTCCAAACTCTTTGATCCCCTCATAAGTTAACTACTATTAATACTATAACCCGGCTATTTAGGACTGTATCCCTGCTGACTCAGACTACTTAGTCGAGGGTAACGTCACCTCCAAAAGAGGGGCCTACCATAATTTGCATTAATAACTTAATTAATTATCTTCCAATAATCCACCCTTTTAGGATTGTATCCTTGCTGACTCAAACTACTGGGGTGAGGGTAACGTCACCTTCAAAAGAGGGGCCTACTACAATAACTAAGACAATCTCTTAAATAAGTGCAAAAGTGCGAAAATAATCAAAGGTTACACTAGATACGAGTCGGAACCAAGTGATTCATCTTGTCTATCTGTTTTTCTTTTATTTTTATTTTCAGCATTTTAGTTAGTTTTTATTTTTCTTAGCTTAAAACATTTTTCTAAACTTTTTATTTTTGATTAGACGTTGAGGATAAACCGGTACTAAAAGCTCTTGTGTCCTTGGACGACCTCGGTATCTTACCAACGCTATACTACGCCCACGATGGGTGCACTTGCCCATATGTGTGTCTAGTGTTAGTAAAATATCGTGTTTTATAAATTTAAAACTTGGCTAAAAAAGTGTTAAAGGGGCTTAAAATATACACCTAATATATATAACACTCGACTACGCATCAAAAGCCCTTCTCAAAGATTTCAAAATACATGGAGGGGGTGATATATCCTTTGGAAATAATAGTAAAGGGAAAGTTCTGGGGTCTGGTACAGTACAGTCTGGAAATGTAAAATTTGAAAATGTCAATCTGATAGACAATCTAAAATTCAACCTCCTGAGTGTTTCACAAATGAGTGATAAGGGGTATGGGTCATTCTTCACAAAGGAGTGTTGTAGGATTGTTGGACCAGAAATGGTTGAAAAGATTGAAGCAATAATCAATTCTGGAAAAACCAAACTTGTTTCTCAAAGAAGTGGCAATGTTTATGTGGTGGATATGTCAAAAGAGAGCCCCAGAACTGATGCCTGTCTGTTCTCGGCTGCATCAAACAAAGAGACAGGACTATGGCACAGAAGATTGGGGCACACAAATCTCAAGACAATCACTGCCATTTCAAAACAGGGGTTAGTAAGAGGTTTACCTAAAAAACTGTTCACCTGTCCTGAGCATTGTGTTTCCTGCCTAAAAGGAAAACAACATAAAAGCTCCTACAAATCCATTGATGAGTCCAAAACAACCAAATGTTTGCAAATGCTTCATATGGATTTGTTTGGCCCAGTTAAAGTCACGAGTCTTAAGAAAAAAAGGTATTGTTTGGTTATTGTTGATGACTTTTCTAGGTTTACATGGACTTACTTTTTACACACAAAAGATGAGACTGCAGGCATTCTGCAAGACTTTGTAAAACAGGTTGAAAAGCAGTTTGACCTTCCAGTAAAAATCTTCAGAAGTGACAATGGCACAGAGTTCAGGAACAAGGAGTTGGATGATTTCTGTGTGTCAAAAGGAATTGTGAGGCAATACAGCATTCCAAGAACACCAGAACAAAATGGGGTTGTTGAAAGAAAGAACAGGACTTTGATTGAGGCTGCCAGAACCATGCTTGCTGATTCAGGTTTGCCATTAACTTTTTGGGCAGAGGCAGTAAACACTGTTTGCTATGTCCAAAATAGAGTCTTAATCAACCCTAGGCATCAAAAGACTGCCTATGAACGGCTGTATAAAATAAAGCCATTGATCTCATACTTCAAAGTTTTTGGCTGCCCATGCTTCATTTTAAACTTAAAAGATTCCATTTCTAAGTTTGCAGCCAAAATTGATTGTGGTTATCATCTGTGATACTCTACCACTGCTAAGGCCTACAAAGTGTTTAACACAAGGACCAAAACAGTGGAAGAGACTTTGAATGTAAAGTTCAATGAACTTTCATCAATGAAAATCCCAGCAAATCCTGCAGATTTGTTTGATCTTGATAAATTTACTTTTGAAAATACTGCTGTCAAGACTAACAGTGCAGGTCCATCAGAGGATTCATCTCCAGACTATGGGTATGAGATCATCATTCCTCAGCAAAAGTCTGTCAATATGGGAAGAGCAGCAGATGTTCAAAATAGCTGTCAAAGCTCAACCACTGCTACCTCAACAGTTGCTGACCAAAGTAGCTCTTTAACCACTGCTTCCACATCATCAAACACTGTTGATAAAAGTCCTCAAAAAGTGGATCAAAGTCAGCATGTGTCCACTCCTTTACCACCTATTCCACCACCTTTTGAAGCCACTGCTGGATCATCAAAGTCACCAGCAGTGGTTAGCTCAGATGATTCGCATCTGCAGCCATCCCCACTCAATGCCATTGTTCCATACGAAGGAGATCTTATCTTCTTGAAATCTCATCCACCAGATCAAATCATTGGCAACATCAATGAAGGGGTGCTCACAAGAAGCCAATCCCAAAACATTTGTCTTTTTGCTGGTTTTCTATCTCTCCATCAGCCAGTCAAGTACCAAGAGGCACTAAAAGCCAACAGCTGGGTAGAGGCCATGCAAGAGGAGCTCCAACAGTTTAGAAGACAACAAGTTTGGGAGCTTGTACCATTGCCAGAGGGTGTAAGTCCTACTGGCACAAAGTGGGTCTTCAAAAACAAAACTGATGAAAGGGGCATTGTTGTCAAGAATAAAGCCAGGCTTGTGGTTCAAGGTTTCAGACAAGAAGAGGGCATCGATTATGATGAAAAATTTGCCCTTGTAGGAAGACTTGAAGCTATCAGATTATTTCTGGCCTTTGCTGTCAACCACAACATCAAGGTGTACCAAATGGATATCAAATGTGCATTCCTCTATGGTAAGATTCAAGAGGAGGTTTATGTTTGTCAACCTCCAGGTTTTGAGGATCCATTTAATCTAAATCATGTCTACAAGCTAAATAAAGCTTTGTATGGCTTGAAACAAGCACCAATGGCCTGGTATGAAACTCTCTCCACCTTCCTACTATCCATTGGGTTCACAAGAGGTAGAATAGATAAAACACTATTTTTAAAATGGAGAGGAAAGGATTTGATGATTGTCCAAATTTATGTGGATGACATCATTTTTGGAAGCACATGTAATAAAATGTGTGAAGAGTTTAGGCAACTCATGACAGCTGAGTTTGAAATGAGTGCAGTGGGTGAAC
>JARYGA010022407.1:0-30506 GCA_030545235.1 Helianthus tuberosus | reverse complement strand
TGAATCAGAAGAAGGGAAAGGAGCATACAGACTCAAGAATATGGAGGGGGATATGCTACCGAAATCTTGGAATGCTATACACCTTAAGCTCTATTTCAAGTGAGTTTAGAATTTAATTTCTAACTCAGGATGGTATGAATTCTACCTTTTCTAAATATGTTTGGTTTAATTTGTTCTTTGTAACCCAATACTGACTTAAGCATCGGAGGGGTGTTAGCCAAGCTAACACCCACCTTAGTTACGATTGTTTTGCAGGATATGTCTCAGGATATAGCTCCAGGATATGTACTCAGGATAACTCGAAAGACTAGAGGATTGGCCCCCTCTCTCACGTTTAAGGGATACTGATCCCTTCACAGGTTTAAAGGTATTCACCTTTCTTCCGAATTGGGTTTAAACACCCCGCCTGGAGCGCAAGTTATTCAGGGATAGTTCAAGGTGGCGGGACCAGTCCATGTAAAAGTGGCTGACAATTTCGTTACTGTTGGCTATATCCTGAATCCTAAAGGTATATGAGGATTGATCACCCTCTCTCACGAAAGGGTATTTTCATACTCTCTAAGGTTTAAAGGTTTTCACCTTTCTAAGTCTTGGAGTTTATACACTCCCGCCTGTAGCGCATGAAATTTTGGGATTTTCCCCAGGATACAAGGGATTTATCTCCAGTACATCCTTGGGTTTTACCCTTGGGACGTAAAAAATTGCCTATGCAATGGAAACTGACGTTCAGTAGATTCCTAAAATATTTGAAGACATTGTACACAGGGGACATCCCTGCCAAGATGGTGATGTAAAGCTAAGAGGATGAGGCTCAGAACTAATGCACTAAGTGCCTTGCACAGGGGACACCTTCATTGGAAGAGTTGCAAAGGGATTGAAGTTTGGTAATAGGTTTATACCCTATTTCTGGTATGATCTTTCCTTTGTAAACATTGTCCAAGTTTTTAGTAACATTATGATAAGTATCCTGATATATTCTCAAAGTCTTTTTCAGGATATTTGATTAAGATGTTTGAAACTAGTATTAGTTTGGAACTTTAGTCATTTAAATATTATCAAAACTTGGTTTTGAAAATATTGACTGTTTTTCACTTTCTAAAGAAATTTTTACAAAGTTGAAGGAACGTTTGGAAGTTCTATCTAATAAAAGGTTTTTACAGTATATCGCTGAGCATACTGATCAGGATATTTTATAAGATAACAGTATGAAATTTTTTGCAAAACTAAGATTTATACTTAGAAAAATAAAAAGATGAAATTATTCTTGAAGCAATCAATACTGGTTGATAACCGAAGGTTTCATCCTGAAACCCAGGACCCATCCACCTTCGGCTATCAAATTGTTTCGATACAGAAATAGAAATTGTTCATAAAAACATAAAATTGTTCGAATGATTTAAAGGAAATAAGCTCTAGGGGTAGTGCCTTCTTGGTCCATAGTGGTTTCAGCAACATCCGTCTTGAGATCCGCCTCAGCATCCTTCTCAGCATCGGTTGCTTTTTCAACTGCTTTGGAAGGTTCTTCGACAGTTGATTTGGAAGAGGTGCCGCCGAGGTTCTTCAGCTTGGTCTCCCAAGCACCAACATCCCAAGAAGGGCATTCGAAACCTAAGGTTTTGGCTTCATGAGCCATCTTCAACCTGGCTTGGAGGAGAGAAATGACGACGGAACTTTTGAGGCTTTCCCGGTAGCTGACCATATCCCGTTCGTACTGCACATGGGCGGCTTCCAGATCGGCCTGGGCTTGAAGAGTAGCTTTGTTGAGAGTAACTTGGTGTTCTTGGGTCATAGCTTTGTATTTCTCCTCGTAATGACGAGATTTGGCGGCCGCAATCATACCTTGGTCGGAGATTGTGATTTCTGCTTCCTTTAGCTTAGATTCAAGTGTTTTGTTAAGCTTGCAGGATTCTTGATATAAATGGACCAAACGCTCAAGACCCTACAAAGGTAAGAGGACAGGGATTAATATTGATAAATCTTTGAAAATAATGTAAATTGAAGGATATGATATGAGGATACTAACCTGGTTAAGAAAAGAAGTCATAAACCCGCTGGCTTCAATGAACCCGTGCTTCTCATAAGGAAAGGTGTCAGAAATGACAGGGGAATCGGGTTCTTTCCTTTTGCGGGAACTGGAACTCCGGGGTTTGGTAGCCGGTGAAGGTTTGGGAATAATGATGGCTTTGGAACTGCTAGGTTTAGATGTGGCTGTGGTCTTGGGGCTAGGTTCTTTCTTGACCTGGATCTGGTCAGAATAGATGTCCAATTCGTCAATATCAAAGACTTCAGGGATCTTAGCTGGTGCTGCGTAAAGGGAAAAGTTTTACTCTTTATCTTATCATTATGCTGTTTTGACTAGTTATTTTGAAAGAAATTCTTACCAGACATCTCGGATGATGAGTATTGACTGGAACTCGGGACGTGTGTGGTGAAAGTCCTGTCTATTGCAGGTAACTGATAAACAGTATTGATTCTCTCTTCTGACTCAGCGGTAGGGGGAGCAACTTCCTTGAAGTTCACTGCATAAAGATCAAAAAGAAGAGTATTAATAGAAGATAACAATCAAATGGTCTATGAGGATATTTATGATCCTACCGGTGGTTAACCACTCCACCGGAAGGTTGGCACCCTCAGCAATAGAGTCTCGTTTGACAAAGAAAAATTTGCGTTGCCATCCGTCTTCGTTTTTGGTGGCTTTGAGAATCAGGGGTTTGCTGGAGGTCGAGAAGAGCAAGAACCGGCTAGAGCCATGGGATCGGAGGCGATAAGCAATAGGTAAATCCTCGATGCGGAGGTCGGAACAATGGAGGTTTTTGATTTGGTTAAGTACAATTAGTACTCTCCAAACCATGGGCATGGTTTGAGCAAAAGAGATGCCGGTAATTCGAAAGAATTGCATCATGAATTCAGGAAAAGGGTACCGGAGTCCAAGAGAAAAAGGATATGCTGGAAAACAAACCCATTCGGTGGAAGAAACATCCGATCGGATTGACCGATCGAATGGTCTAAAGACCGTGTTGTCAGGGAAAGCGCCGGAGGCTCTTAAAGCTGCGATGTCTGCGTTGTCAAAAGCGCAGATCTCCTTTTCGGGATTTTTAAGGAGATTCTGCTGGGTGAAGGTCTCGGCATCCATTGCAAGTAAGGTGAGGTAAATTGACAGGAAGAAAATCAGAAATGAAAAATTACCTGAAGGTTCTGTTGAAGATATCTGCTTTTCAAACAAGAAAAGAGAAGATATAGGGGCATCATGGATCTCTATTGAGTAAAAAACGCGTTGGAAGTTACGATGTGATCTTGACCGTCGCTTCGTTTTAAATGCCTTGAGTTATGGGATAAGATTTTTGAAATATATCCGTTGGATTGGTATCCCAACCGATATATTTGGGGACAATTGTTAGGGGTCATTTTCTAAGCATACATATCCTGATCAATATCCTGCCTTTATTTGTTTATTTGTGACCAGGATGCTGGAAGAGGATATTGCTAACATCTTGGGTGATATCCTGAGGTTTATTGAATTAACCACGTGCAGGTTAAAGGCTGAGACTTGCTAACGGTCAAGAGGACTTCTTCTCCTCAAGACTCGGACGAGTTTGTTGAAGGAGAGACGTTGAGCCCGAAAGACCAGGTCTACAACGTTCGATGAAGGAATATTCGGTGGATCCCGCAAGTTTAGGATAGTTTGTTAGCTTATCTTTACTATAAATAGATGGGGGCGGATCAGTTTAAGACACACAATCTACAATTACACTCTCACATACTTTCACTTTCTAGCTCATTGCAAACACCACACTTGTATTCAAATTTCGCTGTAACACTTAGTCGATCTGCACCACATCCTGCACTGTATCCTGATATTTGAAGCAATAGAAGAACAAGGCAGCTACGATTGTCAGCTCCCGAGGTTTTATGCCGGCGATCTAGATTGATCAAGGGCTTTCCTCGTACATCTCGTGTCATTTACTTTACTTTTGCTCATAGTTTGATCATAGATACAGCTCAATATCCTGCGCCGTATCCTGAATACTGATTTTCTAAACAACTTAACAAGCACATTTTCAATACACTTTCTAGCACACTACCTCACTAAACTAATTTGATTACTAAATTGCTTAGGTAATTTTTGACCAAAACAATAGGGACAGTGGTTCACCATTCTCAGGCTTCATCAATAGAGGTGCAGTTGAAAGATATTGCTTCAAATCTTGCAGGGCCGCTTCATGCTTCTCACCCCATTCAAACTTCTTGTTCTTCTTCAGGATATCATAAAACTCTTTGCATTTCTCCGAGGATCTTGAGATAAATCTGTTCAATGCTGCAACTCGTCCTGTTAACCGTTGAACATCCTTCATGTTTGAGGGTGATTTGATATCCAAGATAGCTTTAATCTGCTCCGGGCTCGCCTCTATTCCTCTTTTGGTCACCATATATCCTAGAAACTTTCCTGCCCCCACTCCGAAATGGCACTTAGCATGATTTAGCTTCATGTTATACTGATCCAGGATATCAAATGCTCCCTTAATATCCTGGAGGTGATCCTCAGCCTTTTTAGATTTTACCACCATATCGTTTATGTATACCTCCATTGTGTCCCCCAGCTTATCTTTGAACATCATGTTCACCAATCTCTGGTATGTCGCACCTGCATTTTTCAAACCGAAAGGCATAGCAGTATAACAATAAATACCTGTTGGTGTCATGAAGGCAGTATCCTCTTGGTCCGAAGGCTCCATTTGAATCTGCTGAAATCCTGAGGATGCATCCATGAAGGTTAATATCTCGTGCCCGGCGGTAGCATCTACCATTGCATCAATATGAGGAAGAGGAAATGGGTCTTTAGGATAAGCCTTGTTCAAGTCTGTGTAATCTACACAAACTCTCCATTTCCCATTCTTCTTTTGAACCACGACCACATTTGCTAGCCACTTGGGAAATTTGACTTCTCTGATCATCTTGGACTTCAATAATCTCTCAACTTCTTCTTGGATAATTGCATTTCGTTCAGGAGTGAACTTCCATCTCTTTTGCTGTACAGGCTTGAACGACCTGTCAATTCCAAGCTTGTGAGTGATAATGTCTTTGGATATACCTGTCATATCCTCATGCTTCCATGCAAATGTTGACATCCTGCATTTTAAAAAGTTAGTTAATTGTTCTTCAATATCCTGAGGGATATTGGTTCCTACGAGCACCGAGGTCTCTGGATTATCCTGATCCAGGATAATTTTCTTCATATCCTGCTCCGAAGCCTCCACGATATCCTGGGCCCGCATCTTTAATTGCTATGCTGCACTAGGTTTGGTTGAGGATTTCATCGAGGATGAGTAACATTCTTTCGCCTCCTGCTGATCACTATCAACCTTGACGACCCCCCAAGGGGTAGGAATCTTGATGCATTGATGATAAGTTGACGGAACAGCCTTCATATCATGGATCCATGGCCTGCCCAGTATGATGTTATAGCAGGATAGGGAGTCCATCACACAGAAACGTTGTATCGAGTTGACCCCTTCAACATATACTGGTAACTTTATTTCTCCCACTGTGTTCCTAGCTTCTCCACTGAAACCAACGAGCACAGTGGACTTCGAAGTAATGTCCATCGGAGATACATTCATCTTCTTCAATGTTTCCAGCTGAATTATATTGACAGAGCTACCGTTGTCCACCAATATCCTGCGTACAAAATGGTTAGCAACATACAATGTTATTAAGAGAGCATCATGGTGAGGATCCTGCACAGTATCTCGGTCATCACTGTCAAAAGTGATCACTTTATCAGTTGTAAGGGTGGTCATCCTGGCTGGTTTTTCTCCCCTTTCAGTCTTAGCCTCCTTTGCATGCCTCTTGGCCGCAGAATACGATGTTCCGCAAATGTCGGATCCTCCTAAAATAAAGTTGATTATCTTGGCATCCGCAGGAGGTGATGCTGCTCGTTCAGGATCCTTCTCAGTATCCTGACCCTTATTCTTCTTTCTTCCTAGGAGATCCTTCAGATATCCTTTGTTCAGAAGATAACTTATCTCTTTTCTTAGAGCAATGCAATCCTCAGTCACATGACCAAAATCTTCGTGGAAGGCACACCATTTGGATTTATCCTTCCAGTTAGCTTTTTGTTGATTCTTTCGAGGCCACCTAGTTTTTTCTCCTAAACCCTGCATAGCGTACATTAATTCAGGAATGTTAACAGAAAAGCAATATTCAGATAATTCAGGATATTCTTCAGGATCCTCATCTTCAACAGCATTCACTTTCTTGTTGTCATTTCTACCATATGGCTTAGAGCGATATGGTTTAAATGAGGATTCTGACTTTCTATTAGTTGATTCGTAGGTAGTGGATGAGTTCATCCTTTCTTGCATCTTCTTATCATCCTCCAGCCTGATATATCTCAAGGCCCTGTTTCGAGCCTCGTCCAAATTCCTGCAAGGATTCATCACAAGATCCTGATAAAATTGGGAATCCTTTTGTATCCCCATCTTGAATGCTTAGACCGCTGTGGCAACATCAAGGTGCGGGATATCCAAGGATTCCCTGCTGAATTTGTTCACATAATCCCTTAGGGATTCCTGAGGTCCTTGAGTTATCATGTAGAGATCACTTGTTAGTTTTTCAAAACTCCGACTACAAGAAAATTGACTATTAAATAAATTCACTAGGTGAGCAAAAGATGTAATCGAATGTGGAGGAACATTTAAGAGCCATTTCAAGGCTGATCCTGTTAAAGTAGAACCAAAGCCTTTGCACAAGCATGCTTCCTTGAGCTCTGAAGGGATAGGATTAATCTCCATTCTTTCCCTATACTGGGCAATATGCTCTTCAGGATCCGTAGTCCTATCGTAGAGTTTCATGTTGGGGGTTTGAAATCTTTTCGGAGTTTCAGCATCACAGATAGGATATGCGAAATGAGATATCATGTGGCTGTCTTGGGACACTTTCGGAATTGGCTGGACCACTCCAGGTACACTGGATATCATGTCCTTCAATTTCTGAAGCTCCCTAGTAAATGTTGACGTCAAACCTGCATCCTGCAAAGATCTACTATTGTTAGTAGCAAGATTATTATTATTTGACACGTTACCAGTCTGAGGATTCTGGCCATATCCTGAATCATATCCTGAGCTCCTCACAGTTTACATCCTGGTCGAGGAGGGTATTTCAGGAGTATGGTTCTGGGAATGGCTAGGCACAATATTCCCCCTGTTATCCTCATAATACACAGCCGAACTGAAGTTCAAAGTTCTGGGTTGTAAAGGAGTAACAATATCCTCAGCGGATCTGCTCGAGCCAGCTTTTAAGAGTTATATTTCTCTTAACAGCATTTGGTTAGTTTCCTGTTGCTGCCTCATTTGTTCCTGCACACTTCCAAATAAAGTTAGAATTTCATCATTAGAGGCTAAAATGGGAGCAGATTCCTGAACATTCCGAGTAGGGATAATATCCCGAGGTTATGAAGAAGCTGGCATCCTTGGAGGAGGTGGTGGAAGCACCGAACCGATAGTAGCAGAAGTTGTAGCAGACACAGTGGAGGAGCTCATGTTTGATCTTGAGGCCATTTTGGACAATGTGGTAAAAAGTTTAGAAAACAGAAAACCGATTAACGATTTTACAAAGATTTTTAGTAAAGATAGCACCACTTGCCCCACGGTGGGCGCCAAATTGTTTTGGTCAAAAATTACCGAAGCAATTAAGTGATCAAATTAGTTAAGTGAGGTAGTGTGCTAGAAAGTGCGTTGGAAATATGCTAGTTATATTGTTTGTGAAAACAGGTTTCAGGACACGGCTCAGGATATTGAGCTGTATCGATGATCAAACTATGAGCAAAAAGTAAAGGAAATGACACGGGATGTACGAGGAAAGCCCTTGATCAATCTAGATCGCCGGCATAAAACCTCGGGAGCTGACAATCGCAGCTGCCTAGTTCTTCTTGTAAAACCCGTGAGGATCTCTCTATGATATCAAATAGCCTATTGATTGTGCGGAATCCAATCAATAGGTGATTCAAGAATATGTATAATATCTAAGATGAAAACCAATAAACAAAACACAAACCGATATCTTGCATTCAATGGCTAGCAAAGACTGATACAAGACTCGAACTAGAACTCGGTTCCTTCTCCTTTGTGTCGCCCCACTTATCACCCAAACAACAACCTCAAACAATGAGGTAAATGTTGTTTAAATACAAAACTAACTGGGTCGAAATCTAAGCCCATGCGACACAAGTCTACTAACCCAAACCATACATAATCGGCCCAAACATATAAACTAAACATAAACATAATCAACCCTCAAACTATGCTAACCTACATGAATAAACCTTCAGGTTCCAACAATCTCCCCCTAGGTTTATGCATGCAGGTTCTTGACACTTTAATCTTCACTATCATCTTGCACCCGATCCTTAATACCACCGAAACCCCTTTTATGAATATGAATAGATGCTGCAACAGCTTTAGTCCAAGCTTTGGCAATTTCTTCATATTTCTCAGTAGCTCTAATCTGATGACGAGCTAACACTTCCAAATCTTCATGAGCAACATTCAGTAAATCAATCTGATCCACCAATTGAAAACACACATCATCATCACAAACAATCACTGCCTGCCCTAAGCGCTCATCATAAGACCAAAAATGTAAGGTCTTTAGAGCACCCTTTGGAATCTTTTTCACCAACGGAATTGTCTTCTCTTTATCAGTTACAGGCCAATGCACAATCTTCAATCTCTTGTTTGTGTATGGATCTCTGATGCCTTTAGCGGGTTTCACAGTGGACTCTGCAGTACGCATGGAAGGAAAACCCTTAAGAACCTCTCTCTTCAACCTCTCGAAAAACCTATAACCAACTCCTCCAGGCTTATCATCTACATAAGGTGCTCTAGACAAGTCTGTCAAGTCCACTTTAGTAAATGACTGAAACTGGCCTGGATGTTTATACCACTCAACAGGTCCAATCTTCCTTTTTATCCACCATCTCTTGCGATCATGATCATAACCCCAGCTAACTACACCAGAACGATTTCCAACCTTATCATAGAGAGTCTCACCAACATCCATCAAATGATGAGTTGCATGAGCATCATCATCGTCTGGATTTAGATTTCGATTCTTCATAATTACAAACTCTCTTTTCTTCTTGATTCTTTCAGCCTTCTCTTTGTCTGCAACAGGATCAACAATTCTTCTAAAGTAATGTTCCATAGCAGCACTTCTTTCAGCATCATCCTTTTCAAAAGCCTTTCTTCTGTTTTCAACAACAGTTGGATCAGAAAACTCCTGTCCAAACTTCTTCTCTAACTTCCCACGTAAATCATAAACCATATTAAACAGCAAACTAACATCTCCTTGAAGTTGCTCAATCTGTTGATCTTTCTTCACAATAGTATCTTCAAGTTGAATAATCTTTGCATCTTTATGGATCGAATCTTGCTCAAGTACAACCATTCTTTTCTTCATATCTCTCATACTGATATACTCATCTTCATCACTAGAATCATCATCAAACGGCATTCTAAATGGCTCTTCAGGTCTTTTACCACTTGAACTGCTAGGCATATCAAGATCAACTTTAGAAGGACCTGCAGAATCAGTAGCACTAGGTAACGTGGTCTCAACAGTGGTATCTACATCAATACTAGTAACCGGAACATCATCAGTAGTGATAACCATATCAGTTCTTCCAGTATCAACATCAAAATCAAAGATGTCTTCAGTAGCGGTGGTGGTATCGGTAACATTCTTCTCAAAATCGAAGTCATAAAGACCTTCATCATCTTCATCAGTAACTACGGGTTGATCTTTGCTATGCTCAATATACATTCCGAGCCGAGGATCCCTCCTTTTCCGTTTCAATGGCATGGAATCAGAATCCTTTGGGTCTTCACTAGGCTTTTCACTTGACACTGAAAGATCAGAAGGAGGATTTCCCATCTTATCAGTTACAGATTTTAGTAACAAAGCCAAACTTTCAGCAGTAATCACGGGTGGAACAACAGAAACAGCAGCATCAACTTCAGCTTCAGGAGGAAGCTCTTTATCTTCATCAGAATCACACATAATCTCAACACCTTCATCGTCAGAGTCTATTGTTAAAATCTCTGTCTCAGGCTGATCTTCAGCATCCATACGAATATCATGTTCTTCAACAACAATGGCACTTGCAGGTATACTATGCACTGAAACAGATTGTGCCATCACTGGATTCTCACCAACATCTTCTGTCTCGGCAAACTGACCAAATTTCTCCAACTCAATCAAACCTTCAAACCTTTTCTCAGTTCCTTTCTTTGAAGTAAGAGCACCAAAACATGAAGGACCCATAGGCTTTAATTCCAACGTATTACCAGATCTTTTCAATTCTGGATACTTATCATTCAGAATCATCTGCAAAAATCTAGGATACATCAGAAACTTATCCTTTCGAAGTCCAATTGCATTCCTTTTCATCGCTTCCAAAATATATCTTGAATAATTGAACGACTCATTTGTAATTACACAAATCACAGCAGCAGACTGAGTAGTATTCAACTGATCAATTCCCCCTCTATTCTCTGTCATGCACACAAGAAACATATGCAGCAACAGACGCCAGTATGGATGCACAAACTTCTTAACCAAGGGAGGAAACTTTCCTTCGTAGCTTAAACGAGGCAGAATTGCTTCCACTGTTCCAGCTGGAAGTTCTATAGGATCCGTTTCCTGATCATTAAACCTCAACGCTTCTCTAATCATCTGCTCAGTCACTATTACTTTCTTTTCTTGAATTTCTGCAACTATAGCTCCCTTTCCATCAACGACTTCTACTTTAGCACTCTTCCAAAAAGCTTGAATAAGATCTTCATAAACAACTGGATTCTCACGAAGAGCATGAACAATCCGGCATGTATTTAGACCTTTCATCAATGACGTGTACAGCTGCTTGTGTTTCTCTGGTGGAGGAGCCAAATATCCGACCTGATTGTGTGAAGATATAAATTTCAAGTCCATCTTTCTGCACATAACACAACTCAAATAAGTTTCCAACTTTCAAATATAACAGTGATAAAAATAAAGCCAAAACAAACACTGTTACTGTTCACTCGAGACCATGAGTTGCAACCAAAAGGTCTCGAGTCGCAACCATGAGTCGCAACCAGTTGTCTACGAGTCACAACCATGAGTCGCAATCTTGAGGTTGCGACTCGTAACCCCTGGTTTCGAGTCATAAGTGTTCTTGATTGCGAGTCAAACATCTTCAAAACTTCATCGGAAACTTCAAATCTTCATCGGAATCTTCAAATCTTCATCGGAATATTCAACAATCATTCATAATTCCTGCAAAAACTTGAATAATGACGTCATTATACCTTGATAATCAATGAGTCGCAACCGGAGATTGCGAGTCGTAACCGGAGATTAATCGGAATCTTCAACAAAACACCGGAATCTTGAGAGAGAATCAGACTTGGTTGCGAGTGAGAAATGAGGTCTCGACTCGCAACCACCCTTTTATACCATGAAACAGATCATGGGCCATCATGGGCTTGTAACTCTTGGGCTCAACTTTAACTGATTTGGCTTTGACAGATTTGGGCTCTTTACTTAATAGTTTTAACAATCAATTTTAAAAACCCATTTCAAAAACATATTTAATTTTAATGAAAATTATCCATTAAACCTTTTGAGCAATGTTTGCAAATAAAACCTAAAAACAAAAATAAATAACAAAAATATTTACAAAATAAAATAAGGAAATTTGCATAGATACTCAGGGATCAAATCACAAGATTTCGGGCTTGACTTCACTTATCAACACTGATCTACTACTGAATGATCTAGACAATTGCCAGTATACTTGTCCCCTTAAACTCATCTCCCTAGACCTTTTTCATATAACTGTCTGTAACTCAATTTATCATGTTTTGATATCTTAACAATGAACACTCAAAACAAATACTAATCAAATCCCGGAATTATAACAGCACACTCTATCATGCAAGTAGCTTCCCTACCACATGTTTCACAAGTCCAATCCAGATCTCTGAAATCTTAACTGGGACTAGGTTGAGAAGAGAACAGAATAGATCTTAAGTAGAGATGGTATAATATACAGATCAAATGAGTTTTCTCAATTTGATATAGGTTTCTTTGGGTTTCTTTTGGGCACTTGAGGGCCTCTTTCGGGTGTTTAATTGATCTATAGCGCGACAACGTACAGCTAGGTCAGCATGTATCTGGATGCAGCAGAAGCTGTCGTTGCCTAGCACCTCCAGGTCAGCATATATCTGGATGCAGCAGAGGAGATACACGACTTTTTCAGAGAAGATTTCAGAGTCAGACCAAAATTGTGTGTATCGGGACAACATACAGACATTCAAATAGAAATGAGCTAATTCCAAGTGACTTTCTTTCCTGAGGTCATGTACAATTTTTAGTTCTAAACAGAAACAGCCAATGTTTCCAGTCTTAAGGATAGAGCCTACCAACACATCATACTAGAGTCAAACTATTTCGATACTGGTCTTACATGAGTCAGCCCTCGACCATAAAGTGAAAATTCATTTCATTTCCCAGTCCTGCCACACCTCTTTTTGTATTTTTCAATTTTTCAATGTTTTTGTATTTTTTCAATTTTTCAATGTTTTTGTATTTTTCAAAAATTCTCCCCCTAAATTTGAGCATAAATAAAAACTACCTAAGAATAGAAAACTTTATGAACAAATTTACCTACGAAGAACAAAAACATGCTCAGTCAGTAAAACGGATCATTTTCAGAAAATCCACAAGCACTCTGAATTTTGAGCTGCTGACAGGTTTGGTGAACAAATCGGCAGCATTTGCATCTGTGTCGATTTGTTCAAGAGTAATAAGACCTCTGTCAAAACAGTCTCGGATAAAATGAACTTTAATATCAATGTGCTTGGTTTTGGAATGAAAGACAGGATTTCGAACAATTTGTATTGCAGCATCATTATCACAGTAAATAGTAGTGTTAAGATAAGTCAAACCATAATCCTGCAATTTATGTTGCATCCACACCACTTGAGAGCAAGACGCAGAAGCAGCAACATACTCGGCTTCAGCTGTAGATATCGCCACTGTTTGTTGTTTCTTGCATTGCCAAGAAATGAGCCGATCACCCAAAAATTGACATCCCGCAGATGTAGATTTCCTGTCACTGTCAGTACCTCCAAAATTGCTTTTCCCGATCAAACTTGTTCCAAGAGGCCTCTCCACCGACCAAGAAAACAAAGCCACCCGCTTCTTCCGTTTTCTCACCTTGATTGGAAGATCACGTACCAGTTGACCTTTAGCTAGACGGTTCAGATTTTTCATATTCACATGCCCAAGTCGACGATGCCACAACAGACCATCATGCTCCGAAATTTTTGAAAATAGACAAGTGATCTCTTCACACGGTTTCTTGTTCATATCAATGACATAAGCATTACCTTTCCTTTCAGCCGTCATCAAGAACCAATCTTCTGGAATAACAATCCCAGGCTTAAGAACATGACATCCCTTCTTCGTGAAATGAACTGAATTCCCTCGATCACAGATCTGCGAAATACTTAACAGATTGTGTTTCAGTTCTGGAACATAATTAACATTTTCAAAACTTAAGACGCCGTTTCGAACAGTTCCTTTTAACGTGATTCTGCCTGACTCTCCTCCCGCAAATGAGACATATCCACCATTAAACTCTTTGATATTTTCCAGTTGGGATAAGTCTCCTGTCATGTGCCTGGAACAGCCACTATCCATGTACCAGAGGCGCACGGTAGTCCTCCACAGCTGTTCCTGCACGATTAGCGGGATTAGTTAGATTTAGGAACCCAGCCCATAGTGGATCTGGGTTTTCCTTGTGCATCAATAAACGTCACTCTCTGCCACACTAAATTATCTTTATTAAGAAATTTTGAAACATCCCTTTTGGCGACATTTTGATGATATGATTTCATTGAATTGGATTGCATGCCATTTGCTTTAGGTTTCCAAAACTGTCTTGACCAGTTAGAATTGAAACTTTCATAAGCGTTACCAAAAGAATTATTTCGATTGCGCTGAAAATTTGTTTGTCTATTCTGATATTGATTATAGCGTTTGGCTGCATTCCAATCCTGATCAGAAGGTCTAGTCCTATGATAGTTGTTCTGCATTGTCTTAGTCTTTGCAGACATCATGGACTTCGAACAGTGATATCGATTAGACGTGACCTTCTGATTTTGCTCTGATGTTTTCTTGTTCGGTGTCCTTGGGAGTTTGCCACAATTTCTGGCAATGTGACCAGCAATACCACATTTATAACATGTTTGACGTTTCACATTTTTAATATTCTTGACATTTTGACTCTGTTTGCTTGATTTCGTGTGATTTGATGTTTTAGTTTTCTGAACATGTTTGACTTGTGGTTTTTCTTTAAACAACTTTTCTTCTAATGACCTCTCTTTTAGATCAGCATCCCTTTCATTGTTACTTAATCTTGATTCCGAATTTGAACATGTATGAGTTTCATCCAAATGCGTTTTATCAAGGCATTTGTCATCTGAAACCGATTCAGGTTCACTTCCCGAACAAGATGAAGTCTCAACAATATGCTCTTCCTCAATGCATTTGTCATGTGAAACTGATTCAGATTCCTTTTCTGAGCCTAAATAAGTTTCATCAATATGCATTTTCTCAGAGCATTTATCATGTGACACAGATTCAGGTTCATTGTTTAACACAGTTTCCAATGGGGTCCCACTAGATTCAACATTAGGGACACCCACTGAGACAGATTCAGAAGAAGAATCAGGATACTCTTGATTTTCTTGAGAAGTCGTTTAAGTGGTTTCACTGAATGCATCCTGAGGGACCTCACCTGTAACATTCTCACAAACTGAAACATTAGAGATATTAGGATCACAAACATTAGTTGAAAAACAATCATCACCACACTTATTGTTCAAATCATCCACACAAACGTTATCAGTTTTGCCCAAAACATCAGGCTCACAAGACGAAACATAAGCTGAAAACGACGCAAACAAAGAACTAGTAAAAGCAATGTCCGACTCAGTTGGTTCAGAATAATATTCAAAATATGGTTCAGAAACATTTGAAATAATAACCGGTTCACTCCCATGAACATCATCACACTTTACTTCAGAGCTATCATCTGCACACGAAGATGAAACATTAGGATCAATTGTGCCTTTGTGAACAAAATTTATAGGGGCAGACTTCTTTTTCTCAATTGGTCTGTCATTGAACGATGACTTATTATTTTTGGGACCATAAGTCATTTTACTTTCATTAGTCATCTCCTCCTCAGTCATGGGTAAATAAGTATAATTATCATTATAGGGAGGAGGAGCCTTATTAAAACCCAAACCACACCCTTTCTTTTCCTTGTATGCAAGTTGTTGATCACAAAGATTTTTAACCAATTTACTGGAAGAATCAAACTTCTTGATATTTAATTCATTAATTTGATATCTATTTTGAATATCTTCCAGTTCCTTAGTTAAAATGCATACCTTTTCTTGAGCTTCTAGGAAATGGGCTGTTTTTACACTCACATCATCCTTTAGCTTGATGATGTCTTTTCGCTGAGCTTCAATCTTTTCTTTATAAAGCTTCTCATTTTTAGACAAAGTAAAATTTTTATTTTTTATGTCATTATAATCTTGAATGAGCTCAGCGTTGTGTATTCTGTAAGCCTCAACCCTTTCCCTACACTCAGGAGTACAGAAAACAGAAATTACCTCTTCTTTGGTGAGACCTTTAACAGGAGCTGAAAGAATTTGAGTCATGAATGCAAAATCATCAGCCGCAGTCTCTTCCTCTGGCTTTGGGCTAGGTTCACTTGAAGTCATGAAAGCAATGTTGGATGTAGCAGATTGATTCTCTGGAGCTGATATGTTCAGACGCTCAATTTCTGAAGTCCAATCAAAGTTGAGGTTGGGCTGAACCACCAGTGCTTGTGCTAATCCTTGCGGCACAGGACTTCCAGAAGCAGCAGCATCTGCTATACTTGTAGTGGTCACAAGAGCTCTTTCTCGATTAGGAGTTGCAGGTTGGGCAGGAGTTGCAGGAGTTTGATCTCTGTTTATAAGTGGCTGTGGGCAGTTTCGAGCATAGTGTCCTTCCTCATGACAGTTGAAGCAACGAAGATTAAAAGGCACTTTAGCAGCTCCATTCCATGCATTTCCCCACTTGTTTTTACCTGTTCTTTTCATAAACTTTTGGGCTCTGAAGGCTGCCATCGCCATCTGCCAGGTGATGTCCATTTCTTCAACATCATCTGGATGAATCTGTTTCAGATCATCAGAACACCACTTTGGTGGGTCAAGTTTTCCTGCAATAAAAGCATTTAAACAGTTGATCACTGAAGCTGCAATATCCAAGTTTTCCTTTGATTGTTTAGCAAAGAAAGCTATCATTTCGTTGTTGGCAGCGGAAGCAGAAGCAGCAGTAGAGACATTTCCAGAATTTGGAATTGAAGCAGGAGAAGCTGGAGAGACGACTTGATTAGAGGATCCAATTGAGTGCACCTTAGCTGAAGTTGGAGTAGTGGATGAAGTATTTCGAAACATCTGAAAACCACCTTGAGACAATAATGCTGTGTTGTTGTTGTTAGAGGAAGTGGGAGCAATGGAGTAACCAGCAGCTAGCATACTGTTCTTGTAATTTGTTTCTCTTTGCTTATCATCCAGTTCACATGCCTTAATGTGAGAGATCATCTCTGACAGAGTGCATCTAGCGAGATCTTTAGTCTTCTTGATCATAGCAACATGATGATCCCAACTCTTTGGTAGTGCATTAAGAAGTTGGCGATTTGTAGATGCATTTGTTGTATGAATTTCTTCCATTTGCATTTGGGTGATCAGCTTCACAAACCTCTGAATCTGATTGTCTACCGTTTCACCATAAATATGGTTGAAGTTGTTGAAATTTTGTTGTAGCAGATTTCTTCGGCTCTCTTTCATATCTTCGTTTCCTTCATATACTTCGATCAGAGAATCCCACAATTCTTTGGCAGATTTGCAGGTGCGAAAACCAACAGCAATATCAGGACCCAAACCCATGGTTAAGTAGGAAAGAGCTCGATCATCTTCTTCAACAATGAGCACATCATCTTCAGTGTACTGATCCCTAGGTTTCTTTACTTTAAGACCTGGTTCAGTTGAGCTTTCCATCATAATTTCCCTAGGACCTCGCATAATGCTACGCCACAGCTTATAATCCTTAACTTTCAGATGATTTTCAAAACGCCACTTCCACTCCGGAAAATCATTAGCATCAGTTAACCTAGGAATGCGTGTTGTGGTACCAAGCTTTGAATCCAATTCTTGTTGTTCTTTAAGGGCGGACAGTTCACTGTTGTTAGATGACATGATTAATTAATCAGTTAATTAATTAATTAAGTTTGTTTTAAGTCCAAAAGTCAACAGTCCAAAAGTCCGTAAATCAGTGTCGTTGCGAGTCGTAAACTGCTGTGGTTGCGAGTCGTAACTGCTGTGGTTGCGAGTCGTAACTAAAACAAGATGAGCCGAAACCAAGGTTGCGAGTCGTAACAGCTTCGGTTGCGAGTGAAGACTGACTACTGGTTGCGAGTCGCAACTGAAACAAGATGAACCGAAACCGTGGTGAATGCGAGTCGAAACCAAAACGTGATGAACCGCAACAAGGATGGTTGCGAGTCGTAACCAGAACGTGATGAACCGCAACAAGGATGGTTGCGAGTCGGAACCTGCAAAAGAATAAACGATAAGATCTGTTTACTCGCAATCCCGATTTTTCAGCACTTCCAAAATTCAAAGATATCGTAATCTTTGAATCTCTTGACCACCAACTTTCCGTAAAATCAGCAAACACCTTTTCCAGAAATCAACAAACCAAATTCAGTATTATTTCGATGAATCTGTCAAGAACAGATTAAATATATCTCTGCAAAACACTCAACAAAACAGATCAGTAGCATAAATGATTCTTGAATCCGAATGATATCAAAACCGAGCCCTTGAATGGCTTCAATGGCTCTGATACCAATTGTAAAACCCGTGAGGATCTCTCTATGATATCAAATAGCCTATTGATTGTGCGGAATCCAATCAATAGGTGATTCAAGAATATGTATAATATCTAAGATGAAAACCAATAAACAAAACACAAACCGATATCTTGCATTCAATGGCTAGCAAAGACTGATACAAGACTCGAACTAGAACTCGGTTCCTTCTCCTTTGTGTCGCCCCACTTATCACCCAAACAACAACCTCAAACAATGAGGTAAATGTTGTTTAAATACAAAACTAACTGGGTCGAAATCTAAGCCCATGCGACACAAGTCTACTAACCCAAACCATACATAATCGGCCCAAACATATAAACTAAACATAAACATAATCAACCCTCAAACTATGCTAACCTACATGAATAAACCTTCAGGTTCCAACACTTCTTATTGCTTCAAATGTTAGGATACAGTGCAGGATATTGACCAGATCGCTAAGTGTTACAATGCTTTGTGTGAAAGTAAAGATTGCGAGAGAACAAGTGTGAGAGTGTAGTGAGTGTAGCTGTGATGTCCTATTCGATCTGATATACCCATCTATTTATAGTAACGAAATACAAACAAAAATTC
Source organism: Helianthus tuberosus (assembly GCA_030545235.1). Taxonomy (NCBI): domain Eukaryota; kingdom Viridiplantae; phylum Streptophyta; class Magnoliopsida; order Asterales; family Asteraceae; genus Helianthus; species Helianthus tuberosus. Next base: position 11,896 of record JARYGA010022407.1, on the reverse strand, counting down.
CTACAAATATGGGATGCTCCGAATATTCCATTGTGAACGTTGTAGACCGAGTAATGCGGCTTCAACGTCTACATTTGAACGACTTAGACCGAGTTTCCCGGAGAAAGGGTCTTTGTGAACATTGCTCCATCTGGACGCGTACTCCTGCACACAACCCATTAGTAATCCTGAGGATACCATTCAGGATGTTACCAATATCCTGAATGAGCATCCCGGATATGAACAGATATCATACAATCAAGATATAACTCAAGATATTTCCCAGGATATGGGCTCAGAATTTTACCCATAACAACACAGACTTAAACAAAGCTTGTCCCAAATACCCATTTCCTCTTCCTCATATTGACTCAATGGTGGATGCTACTGCCGACCATGAGATGTTAACCTTCATGGATGCATCTTCAGGATTCCAGCAGATACAAACGGAACCTTCAGACCAGGAGGATACTGCCTTCATGACACCAACAGGTATTTATTGCTACACTGCTATGCCCTTTGGTTTGAAAAATGTAGGTGCAACGTATCAAAGATTGGTGAACATGATGTTCAAAGACAAGCTGGGGGACACTATGGAGGTATACATTGATGACATGGTAGTAAAATCTAAAAAAGCTGAGGATCACCTCCAAGATATCAAGGGAGCATTTGATATCCTGGATCAGTATAACATGAAGCTAAATCCTGCTAAGTGCCATTTCGGAGTGGGGGCAGGAAAGTTTCTGGGATATATGGTGACTAAAAGAGGGATAGAGGCAAGCCCGGAGTAGATTAAAGCTATCTTGGATATAAAATCACCTTCAAATATGAAGGATGTTCAACGGTTAACAAGGCGAGTGGCAGCATTGAATAGATTTATTTCAAGATCCTCGAAAAAGTGCAAGGAATTTTATGATATCCTGAAGAAGAATAAGAAGTTTGAATGGGGAGCAAAACATGAAGCAGCCTTGCAGGATTTGAAGCAGTATCTTTCAACGGCACCCCTATTGATGAAGCCTGAGGATGGTGAACCATTATCCCTATATCTCGCAGTATTAGGGAATGCAGTAAGTGCTGTCCTTGTAAAAGATCATGAAGGTCAGCAGTATCCTGTCTATTATGTTAGTAAAAGTTTATTAGATGCTGAAACTAGGTATTCTGACTTAGAAAAGCTGATATTAGCTCTTGTTATGGCTTCAACAAAACTTAGACACTATTTTGAAACACATAGGATTCATGTTAAAACTAACTATCCTGTTAAAAATGTGCTTAGGAAACCCGAGATGTCAGGTAGGATGGCTAAATGGTCAGTAAAATTAAGTGTCTTTGATCTAGTATATGAACCTAGAAATGCCATAAAGTCTCAGGCTTTAGCTGACTTTGTGGCTGATTTCAGTAGTGATATTCAAAATGAAGTTGACCTGGAAGTACAACAGCTAGGAGAAAATCCAAAATCCTGGAATTTTATACTGATGGTGCATCTAATGTAAGAGGTATAGGTTTGGGTATACTACTAAAATCGCCACAGGGGGACATATTACCCCAGGCTATTAGATATGAGTTTCCTGCCACTAATAATGAAGCAGAATATGAAGCTTTAATTGCAGGATTAGAATTGGCTAAAAGCATGAATATCAAGAGTTTACAAGTATTTGTTGATTCCTTCTTAATCACTAATCATTTCAATGGATCTTATGCAGTAAAAGGTGAAAAATTGGCTGAATATCTTGAACTTGTCAAGATATTAGCAGGATATTTCGATGTTTTTACACTTGAACAGGTACCAAGAGAGGACAATGCTGAAGTTGATGCCTTGGCAAATCTGGGATCATCAGGCAGGATACCAGAAGGGACCCAAATACCAATATTACATATCCTGTATCCTGCGACGGATCCTCAGGGTAAGGAGGTAGTGAGTGTTCAGGATCCTGGTGCTGAGTATCCTGAAGAGAATCCTAAATCCTGGACGGTTCCAATCACAAGATATCTCAAGGAAGGACACATCCCAAAGGATGAGAATCCTAAGGCCTTTAGGATGAAGGTATCACGATTTACTATTATAAATAATGTTCTATATAAGAAATCTCTTGCAGGTCCATATCTGAGGTGCTTGGAGGATCCCGAAACCAAAGAAGTGCTTCAGGATATCCACGAAGGGGATTGTGGTAACCACACTGGGGGCAGGTCGTTATTCTCAAAAGTGTTGAGTACAGGATATTATTGGCCAACCATGAGGAAAGATGCTGCAGAATATGCTCGAAAGTGCGACGCATGTCAAAGACATAGTAATATATTACATCAGCCTGCTGAACCACTGTATCCTATTGTTTCCCCTTGGCAGTTCATGAAATGGGGGACGGATATAGTAGGAAAATTGCCACAAGCTCTAGGAGGAAAGGTCTTCATGTTGGCAATGACTGATTATTTCTCTAAGTGGGTTGAAGCTGAAGCATTTGTTCAAGTCAGAGATCAGGAAGTGGTATCCTTCATAAAAAGGAATATCCTGACTAAGTTTGGTGTACCAGTTGAAATAATTTGTGACAATGGATCTCAATTCATAAGTAAAAGGACTACTGACTTTTGCAAGAGTTGGGGAATCAAAATGATCACATCCACACCAGTACATCCTCAAGTAAATGGACAAGCAGAATCCTCAAACAAGATAATTGTCAACAACCTGAAAAAGAGACTAGGGGCTAAAAAAGGAAGATGGGCAGAAGAATTACCCTTTGTTTTGTGGGCTGATAGGACGACGGTGAAAAATGCAACTGGCCAGACCCCGTTTTCCTTGGTATTTGGAGCATAAACGGTGATCCTGACAGAGATGGTAATACCTACAGCAAGATCCAACCTCCGGGATCCTGAGCAGAATCCTGAAGTCCTATGTGAGGAATTGGATACTGTTGATAAGATAAGAGATGCAGCAAGGCTAAGGATGACAGCATATCAACAAAGGATATCTAAAGCATATAACAAGAATATAAGGACTGGAAGGTTCCAGGTTGGAGATTGGGTATTAAGAAAAGCTTTTCAGAATACTACTAATCCTGCTGACGGAAAGTTGGCCCCAAAATGGGAAGGACCCTATGAGATCAAATTAGAATCAGGAAAAGGAGCATACCGACTCAAGAATATGGAGGGGGATATGCTACCAAGATCCTGGAATGCTATACATTTGAAGCTCTATTTCAAGTGAGTTAGGAATTTAATTTCTAACTTAGGATGGTATGAATTTTATCTCTTTTAATATGTTTAATGTTATTTACTATTTTGAACCCATTACTGACTTAAGCATCGAAGGGGTGTTAGCCAGGCTAACACCCACCTTAGCTTACGATTGTTTTGCAGTATATGCTTCGGGATATAGCTCCAGGATGCACACTCAGGATACTTCAAAAGATTAAAGGATTGGCCCCCTCTCTTACGTTTAAGGGATCCTGGTCCCTTCACAGGTTTAAAGGTATTCACCTTTCTCACGAATTGGGTTTGAACACCCTGCCTGGAGCGCAAGTTATCCAGGAATAGTTCAAGGTGGCGGGACCAGTTCATGTAAAAGTGGCTGACAATTTCGTCACTGTTGGCTATGTCCTGGATCCTTAAGGTATATGAGGATTGATCACCCTCTCTCGCGAAAGGGTATTTTCATACTCTCTAAGGTTTAAAGGTTTTCACCATTCTAAGTCTTGGAGTTTATACACTCCCGCCTGTAGCGCATGAAAATTTTGGATTTTCCCCAGGATACCTATGGGATTTTCCCCAAGATACTAAGGATTTATCTCCAGAATGCTTTCGGGTTTTACCCCAGTAACACAAGAACTGTCCAAACAGTTACAACTTGAATTCAAAAATTAACTAAGCGTTTGAAGGCTTTATGCACAGGGGACATTCTTCCCAAGGCGATCGTGTAAGGCTCGAAGAATCAAACTCAAACCTAATGTACTAAGTATTTCGGACTGGGGACATCTTAGTTGAAGAACTTGCAAAAGGATTGAAGTTCGATACTAGGGTTACACTCTATTCCTGGTATGATCTTTCCTTTGTGAACCTTACACAAATTGTCTAACTTTTGAAACTGTGTTTGAGGCTCAAATATCCTGATAAGAATATCTTTAGGATATGTTCTCAAAATGTGTTTTCGGGATACGTTTCAGGAAATAATACTTGGGTTGAAAATAAGTACTCTGGTCAAACAAGTGGATTTTGAGAAATAAACTATCTTTTATTCTTTAGAGACTTTGTCTAAATTGTTTGGATTTTGAGAAGTTCTATTTGACAAAAGTCTTTGTAGGATATTAGTGAGTATATTGATCAGGATATTTTCAAAAAATATTGCGCAAATTTTTGCAAAGCTAAAATTTAAACTAAGTAATGCATGACAAAAAATTAAAAGGCAACAACAAATAGGTCAAGAGGTGGTTATATTATTAACAAGTCAAAAGTTGTGCTTTTGGTTTCACCTCAAACCGAGGCCCATCCGCCAAAAGCACGATTAGTTTTTACCATATTTATGCAATGGTTGAAGGTTTCATCTCAAAACGAGACCCATCCGCCTCCAACCGTTGCATCATCCAAAACAACTTATACTAACTAATGACCAAGGGTTTCATCCTGAAACCCAGGACCCATCCACCTTTGGTCATCATATTGTTCTAGTGCAGGAAATGTAAATTGTTCAACGACAGGAAAAGTAAATTGTTTATACAGACCACAACCATGGAATTTAAAAAAGTGGGCTCCAGCCTTGGCACGTATATCCATCATTACCCACTTCGCTGCCTCTAAGGGGCAGCTCCTCCTTCCGTCATAACCTCGTCGGCAGCATCCTCACCAGCATTTCCTCCAAAATCACCTCCAGCATCGCCACCAGCATCCTTTGAAGCACCAGCATCATCTACCTTCTCGGTAGCCTTAGTGGGCTCCTCTGCAGTAGGCTTTGGAAGGGGCTCCACAGGGTTACCACCAAGATCCTTCAGTTTCATCTCCCAGGCTTTAACGTTCCATGAAGGGCATTCAACACCCAAAGCCATGGCCTCGTAAGCCATTTTCAATCTGGCCTGGAGAAGGGAGATGATAACATAATTCTTGAGGCTTTCCCGGTATGAAGCCATGTCCTGCTCATGTTGAACTTGGGCTGCATCGGACTTGGCTTGAGCCTCGTGGGTGACCTTCTGAATGGAATCCTGGTGCTCTTGGACCATCGCCTTATATTTAGCCTCGTAATGCTCCGATTTGGTGGTGGCAAGTGCCGCTTGATCTGCAATGGTGACTTCGGCCTTCTTCAGCTTGCTCTCCAGCATGGTGTTCAGGCCACATGCGTCTTCATAAAGGAACATCAAGCGTTCGAGACCCTACAAAATAAAGGAACAGGTATTGACTTTAATAAACTTTAATAGCCAGCATATGTTGCAGGATATGGCTCGGGATACTAGCTTGGTTAAGGAAGCCGGTCATGAATTTGCTGGATTCCGTAAACCCGTGGTTCTCAAAAGGGAACACATGAGGTGTAGCGGGAGGCTCAACTTCCTTTCTCTTCCGGGAACTGTTGGTGCATGTTATATTGCATTCGACCTCAATAAGTGATCAAAATCACATGTCCCCAAAATAAGTGATAAAATATCACATTTATCCGGGAGTCAAGTTCGTCTCTCTGCTGTACGAAAGTACTGACCTGTTCACGGACTTGCTCTTGTGCCCATCATGCATCTGAAAATCAAGTTCCTCATCAATAAGTGATTCTATCACATAGGGCTTGTTTTCAATCAAAATAAGTGAGTTTCTCACATCATATACGGTCAAACAGATGATAATCGGTATACTCACCGGTAAGATGAACCCTCGTGCATACCTTGATACGGGAATGTGTCGTGATGTGGATGAACACCGGTCGGTAAGTATAAATCATACCTTAACGTATCCCCTCGCCATGATTACATATGATAAGTTGAGCTTATGTGGACAACAATACCGATAATCGTTATAGGATGCTTATCTAAAATGTTAACTAAAAGAACAACAAGAGCGTTTTTGACATGACCGTACACTGATATGATTCTCTTACCCTCGAAACTCGCAAAAAGAATGTCTGTAAATATTTATTTACTGCTTTCAGTCCTTACTTTTGAAAATATAAAAATCCAAAAATAGTGTCTTTTTCTGTTAAAATTCTTAATGTACGGAAAACTGTTATTCTTGGAGGAGTTGTTACCAAAAGGGGGAGACTGTGTTAGAAAGTGGGTTCAAAAATTTTTAAAACATGCAGGTTATAAGGTGTTTGTTAAAATTTGTGCGTGTTGGTGCTTAATTGGAAAATGCTTAATCTGATACAGTTTAACTATCTCTTGAATAATAATAATTCTTTAACTATGTTGAAAAATTCTTATGGTTTCTCGAGATGTTTGTTTTATAGTATACAGATTGAAGCAGTTGTTGATGAGAAGTTGCTGTGAAGAGAGGAGGAGTTTGTTGCTGCTTGGTAGAATCCTCCTTCTACAATGCAGAATGGATGCTGTGAAGACACATTGAATGCTGAATCAAAACTTGGAAGATTTGGTGATTGGATGCATCAGCTTAGGGGGAGTCTGTTGCTGACAAAGATGTTGCTGACAAAGACAGAATTCATGTTGAAGCTGACGCTATCCAAAGACCAAAGACTGTGAGATTCTGAAGACTAAAGTTTCCTTTGCAAGCTATTGTCAAGGGGGAGTTTGTTGGTGCATGTTATATGACAACAGCTTTGGATTGGTCTTTGGATATTAAACAGAAGATTGGATCATGAAGACTTAAAGAAAAACGAGTTCTATGAAGCCCAATCAGTCCAAGTCTGTACTAAGTCTATTAGGCCCAAGTTTATGTGACAAATGTAATATGGGCAAAGCCCAATTCGAGTCTTGGCTGTGTGTATATAAACAGCCTTAGTCTTGAGTTTTAGGTTAGACACTTGAGACATTTTAGACAACTAGTGAGAGCATTCAAGTTTGAGAGGTTAAGAACAAAACAGAAATCGGCTGTTAGGTTCTTGTAGATCTTAGTGATTGTAAAACGTTTCTAAAGGTTTGATAATCACAGAAGATCAGTTTGAAAGTTTGCGTGTTTGTGTGTTCGAGTTCTTGTTCTTCTACATAATCTTGTTTCTGTGTTCGAAGATCAATCAAGGGGATTCCGCACCCTTGATAGATTAACAGTCTTGTACGATCCATACGTGATTCAGGGACCTACAATTGGTATCAGAGCGTTTGCTCTTGTGCATGGTTCAAGACTGAAGACTGGATTCAAGTTGTGTTTCGGTTGAAGAAGTTTTGGTGTCTCATTCATAATTTTCGTGAAGAACAGCAAGAACAAGGAAGAACAGTTCAAAATTCTGAGTTTTGATCTGTTTTGGTAGTTGGTTGTTTGAAAATTTCGAGTTAAAGTTATGGGTTTTTGCGAAGAACACGAAGAACACTTGAAGAACAGTTTAAATTCGTGTACTTTAATCTGTTTTGATTATTTGTTTTGACTGTTTTCGTGTTTTTGCAGGAAATCTGATTGAGACTTTGCTTGAAAAGTTTCAAAAGAGGAAGCAGATTTCGTGTTGGTCAGCTGCTGCATTGTTAGCTGCTGCATGTTTCTGGATTGGGTGGCTGGGTGGCCCAATCAGCTGTTTAGCGAATTTAACAGATATCTCGGAGACCAGCGAAATTAAGTGAAACCAGCATATTTATCGGCGACGTTAAATCCAAAGGCGACTTTGGTAACCGTGTGATTGTCCACAGCGAAATCATCACGGTTTCAGCGACTTCACTAGTCGTCGTTATAGCGAAATTAAGCAGCGAACTTGACCAGCGAAATAAACAGATCAGCGAAATTAAGCAGTTGGACCAGCGAAATTAACAGAACTCAGCGAAACTAGGAGAGAAGTTAAGGGGTGGAATTTCAGTTGGCAAGCGTCGAAAATATTTCAGAGTTTTGCAAATAGAAATTGATCCGTAGCTCGTTTGGAGAAACTGTTTGCACCGTTGAATTCGTGGGATTTTTAGGACAAAAAAAAAAAAAAAAACCTCTGGAAAATCCCGTTTTCGGTTTTCGACATTAGATATCATTGGATTCGTCTTTTCGAGACGATTCTAACGGTGTAATTTGGTAACCACTGTTTTCCGAAAAATTTGTACGGTTTTATCAGTCTGTTACGTTGAAATGTCGAACATGTCAAAATTGAACGAACTCTTAAGGATGGAACATGAGGTAGGCACGACGAACAAACCACCTAAGATGATGAAGGTGGAGAACTACTTGACATGGAAGGATAGGTTTCAATCTTTTGTTGAGTACCAGGACACGCGTATGTGGATATGCATAGACGATGGGTATGTGAACCCAACTCATGAGTTTGAGGGAAGACAACGTATAACTGCTTATGTTGATATGGATGCCGAACAAAAGAAAATGTATGAGGCTAAGAAGAGAGCCTTGGCAGCCATTAAAATGTCTTTACCTGATGGCATCAAGCATACCTTTAAGAAGTACACTACTTCAAAGGAAATGTGGGATGCACTAGAGAAGAGATATGAGGGAAATCCTGATGTCAAGAAGAACAAGGTTGATCTACTGAAGAAGCAGTTTGCTGTGTTCAAGTACATGAAGAATGAGTCACTTGAAGACGTCATCACTCGATACTACCATCTGATGTCAGAACTGGATAATTATGATATAGATTGCTATACTGACATTGAGAAAAATGACAAGCTACTTGATGCTCTACCGGCTAAATGGGATATCTACACTCTCATGATAAAGGGAGAAGCTGATTATGAAACAAAGGAACTGGAAGAAGTAGTTGGAAAGCTAAGAGCTTATGAGCTCAGCATGAAGAAGAAGGACACTGGATATGATCAGGTTCAAGATCCAGGGATATACAATGGGCTTACATCTTCTTCACCTCATGATGCTTCTAGCGACTCTGCAACTGCATTTCTTTCGTGTGATAAGGAGCAGGTCACAGTGAATGAGGATGGTGATGTGTGTTTTGTAGCTGCTGCAGGAGGATCAACAGGAGTCAAGAGAACATCAACTTCAAAGCAAAGTAGTAGTGCAAAGTCAATGCCTATGAGTGTGAAGTCTGCTGAAGGACATCTTGCTCTACTTGCTTCTTTTGTTGCGTCTTATGAGAACTACATTCAAGGGAAAATATCTGATCCTGCCACTTTAGATGAAGATTATGATCAGATTGACCCTGATGATCTAGAAGAAATGGATCTACAATGGCAGATGGCCATGATTTCGAGACGTGTGAAGAGGTTCATGAACAGAACTGGAAGGAAGTTTGTAGGAAAGAGCGTGGGTTTTGACAAGACCAAAGTCAGGTGCTTTAACTGTCAGAGTTATGGTCATTTCGCTAGGGAATGTCAAAAACAAAAGCATGAGAATACGAATCAAAGTTCAAACAATCGGAATGCATCAAACAACTCTAACAACTCTAACTCAAGGGCGTTGATATCTACTGCAAGAGAAGGCTCATATGACTGGAGCATTCACTTAGAAAATGATGAGAATGTCACTCAAGCATTCATGGCAGAGATCACTCAAATCAATGATGGTGAAGCTACAGTAGATGAGGCTAAAGTTGAGAAGAAGAGTGAAGTTGAGGAAGATAAGGCTGATCAGACAACAGATGCTGAAGAGGATAAGCCTGAGTCTGAGCATGAAATGGAAGCTGATGAGAAAGATGAAATCATCAAAAGAATGGAAGCTCAACTTGCTGCTCTCATGGCCAACTCAGACAAATCGACAGGAGAGGTAAGTAACTCTGCCACTTCTGTTTGTTTAAAGTGTCGTGAACTACAGGGTGAAGTTGACAAATTGTCAACTCAAAACAAAAGTCTTGTGAGCGAAATGTCTAACGTAAAAGAATCAAATTTCTTTGCTAAAAGAAACGAGTCATCTTATTTGAAAAAGATAAAAGGCTATGAAGCTGAAATTGAAGTTTTAACCAGCAAACTAAACGAAAAACTTCAAGTCATAGACTTAGCTCATGACATGATGGCTGAGAAAACAAAAGAGATTTCTGAAAAAAGCAAAGAGTTGTCAGATGCACAACTCAAAATTGTTGAACTTGAAAAGAAATTAGGTCAATTCAGGGATTCTACTTTTGTTATGAAACACATGATGGGTGGGTTAAAGAAGAGTAATGACAAGACAAGTGTGGGATTCCAGGGCTTTAATGAAGTCCCACCTCCTCTTAGTCATGACTATTCTTTCCTACCTGATGAGGATGAGCTTAGAGACTGTCTGTCAACATCACCAAGTAGTCTCACATCCAGTCAAAGTGATGTGTTTGAAGATAATGATGCTAAGAAGGAAAATAACAGCAAACCTGTTTTGAAAAAGAAAAATACACCTTCTAAAAACAATAATCAAACTTTTGTTAAAAAGGTTAATTTTGTTCAAGGAAGTGATATGAAAACCGAAACAGCTGTTATTGAAAAGGTATCAAATGTAGAGTTTGCTAGAAACAAAAACATAGAAAAATCTGAAATTAAGCAAACTGAGCAAAATCCTTCCAAGGCATCATCATCAAAACCAGAATCTAGTTCAAAGGCTTCAGCTAAGAAGTCTTCGAAAAAGAGATCGTGCTTCAAATGTCACACAAAGGGACATGTAGCTAGCTGCTGTCCTAACAAGAAGGTTGAAGCACAACTTAGTGAGAAACAAAAGGGGAAATCACCTGAGAAGCAAGGTGATAATGAGAAGAAAGTCTCAAATTCTCCAAAGAAATCTGCTCCAAAGCAACAACCGGGTGTTGCTAGTGGTGTAGATAAGGCTGAAAAAGGAACTCCACAAGTTCCTCGTTTCCAAAGAAATCAACCAAGATTTCAGCCTGAATCTACATCAGGCAGATATGAAAGACCTAGAAGTAACTCACCAAGAATGAATAATCAAAACTCAAATAATTTCAGAAGTTAAGGTCAATATCAAAATCGATACCAAAATAATGGTGGTCGAACTTTTTATAACAATGGCTTTAGAAATTACAATCAAGGTTCTTGGAATCAAAATCAAAATTTTCAAAGGTCACATTGTCCAAACACAAATAGGTACCCTCAGAACCAAAGACCTTATGGAAATCATACCCCATTTCCATCAACAGGTCCGAGATCCAAGACTCCAACTAGGGGTGATGGATCTTGGATGGATGTTCAAGTAGTAGGTGAATTTGGACGACCCAAGACCATTAAGGCTTGGGTCCCCCAATCTAACTAATCTTTCGGTTGGTGTGTGCAGGAGCTGCTAAGGAGGATTATCAACCTATGGTATGTTGATAGTGGCTGCTCCAGGCACATGACGGGGGATGCGAGGTTGTTTTCTGAATTTGAAGAATTTGATGGTGGACATGTAAACTTTGCTGGTGCTAAAGGTGGAAAAATTACTGGACGAGGAAAAGTGACGAATGGGAAGATCACATTGGACAAAGTGAACTATGTTGAGCAGCTTAAACACAATCTGATGAGCGTGTCACAAGTCTGCGACAAGGGTCACTCGGTCCATTTTACAAATTCTGAGGCATTGGTGTTGAAACCGGGTTTGGTCATTCCGGACGATTGGATAGTTATGCGTGCACCAAGGAAAATGATACTTATGTCATGGACATGGGTGCCAAGGATCCAACTGCAGCGGTGGCGTGTTTACTGTCAAAAGCATCTGAAGCTGAATCAATGTTGTGGCACAGACGCATGGCTCATATTCACTACCGCAAAATGAATTACATTATTAAAAATGAGCTAGTGAAAGGGGTTCCATTGCTGAGGTTTCAAGTGGAAGATAAATGTCTTCCATGTCAAAAGGGAAAACAACACAAGAAACCTCATAAGTCTAAAACAGTAAATTCCATTAATGACCCTTATGATTTACTTCACATGGATTTATTCGGTCCAGTGAACGTGAG